>JAQFXW010000235.1:0-21297 GCA_034693945.1 Dendrobaena attemsi | reverse complement strand
CAATTACAACTATCTAGTAAGAAATTATATTTGCTAAAGTAGCACGGATGTAGGCCTAATTAAAAGAGCGGGAATCGCGGGATCGAGCGTCATAGGCGGGCGCACGCATAATTACAAGCCTATGCCTGCATATTATAAATGGTAGCGTGTTGTAGGGCGCGATTTTACTGAAACCTCTAAAAGTAGTGGGCTATATACAGATGTTTCTTATATATACGAGTACGAATTATGCCCTAAAATGCGGTATGCAAGTTTATTCAATAATTGAAAATTTGCAATTTCTGCTACTATTTGTGTTCATGACATCTGCCAAGGCCGAGTAATACCGAGTAGCTGATAATCGGCTGATGCGATTTGCCGAGGTGGTTTCCGGTAATTCCCTACATAATAGAGCCGAACGTGGTCTGGTATGCAAAAGTGTGTACTTAGTATTCATAATCAGCCGCCTCTAGCTCCGTGTGGTTCTGTCGACTCAGACTAGTTAATGTGAATGATGAATTAAGATCTTCCGGCTATTAAGTCTTTGCACTTAGAATAGTTTCTCTGAAGTATTTGGGTTCATAAGTCTGCGCTAATACTAGAGATCAGTGTGCTTGTTGAATTTAATTAAATAGGCAGGCACACAGAGAGAAATTATCACAAATTTGTGTCCTGGCTGTTGATATGTGCAACAGTTACTGTATATAATATACTAAAGCATGGGGCTGCCAAAATGACTTTCTTGATACATCTTAATACTTTGATGACTTAGGCCATTTGATGAGGAATGTTATTTGGGTATAAGACTATAAGTATAAAGCAATTGTCTGAGAGATTGTTGCAGAATAATGCGAATCATTGCTGAAAAGTCATTGGAATGTTGTGTAGTGGAATTCCTTGCGTTTTCATTGACAGTCTTATCAGAGACAGTTTCATGACCACTGCTGTGTCAGGAATTCCTACCTCTTTGCCACTTGCATCGCTAGTAATGTTTGTAGTCAGTCTGTTTGAATCATATGAATGGCACATGGAGAGATGTTGGGTTGTTTGAGTGAGTTATGTATGACTTGTCTGGGAGGTGTAACAGCGAAGGGATGTATTTATGAACCCAAAGACTGTTGAAAGTGGTTCACTCTTATTTCAACATGGCTTCCTGAGAAAGTAGTTTTTGTGGCTTTTCTTGTTATCTAATGAAAAAGTTTTCAATCTTTGCAATGTGAGAAAATTCCTGAACTGGTAGCCTAAATTGAATAGGACAAAGCATGATCTGCATCCCAACAAGTAATTAGATAATTAGATTAAACCTGTTTCACATCCTCAGTGGGTCTCTTTTAAACAGTGTGGACATACATTCACGGCTTTATAACACTTTTTTATGATTACTGTGTCAGTGCATACCACCATAGGACTGTTCATACCCTCAATTCTCCTCTTGCATTCCCCAGTCTCTAACCAAGCATGAATCCTTTAAGCCAAGTTCCTGGAGAAGAATGGGCCAACGATGCTGTCTGTTACCTTATCGATGCTGTCTGTTACCTTGTCGATGCTGTCTGTTACCTTGTCAATGCTGTCTGTTACCTTGTCAATGCTGTCTGTTACCTTGTCGATGCTGTCTGTTACCTTGTCGATGCTGTCTGTTACCTTGTCGATGCTGTCTGTTACCTTGTCGTTTGAAAGTGAAACATTTTTAAGGCTTGCTATTTGCAGACCACTTAATTCCAAAAGACAAGTCCTCCTTTTGTGATGCCTCTGCTTGTTTATTGTTTAACTTAGTTATCCTCAAACCCAGTAAACTATATGTTGGCTATATTTGGCTCGTATTCACATAATCTTTGGTTCCTCCTTCTGGAACTTTGTAATCCTCCTCATTACTTCTTGGAAGACTTTCTGTGACTGTCACTGAAAACTTTGCCGCTCCGTTCTGTTTATGGTGCTTAATGTTTTCTGTTGCCTGGCAATATTTTAGTATGGATTTATCAGGGAAGTTATCAACTTTCATTAGTCTTATATGTTTTTCTGTAAACCCTAGGTTGTAGAACCTCATTGTGGGCAGTTCCTACTGAGGCATTGAAACAAGCGTGCTTCCATGCATAACCTGTTTTTCTTTATTCTGACCAAAGATATTTTGATTTACTACCAACGTATAGATAATTTACTTGAGGACTTCTAGAACTCCTACGTTAATTCAGTAGAAAAGATTTTTGTAAAAAAATGTGGAGAAACTCACAGAGTACGGGCAGTAAATGTGTGTATGTATGTATATTATATGTTATATCAGGATTGTTGAATATCGTTTAAGTAAAATCAGCGCTGACAGAATGCAACTAGCATTGAGACTTTATCTCAGGAGTCAGGGCTGAAGGATTCTGCATTAAATGTGCATGATAAGATAAGCCACAAACAGCACCTTACAGTTGTGCACTCCATCTCATGCACTATGTAGGCTGTTTGCAAATTGCAAATGGGTATACAAAACTACACCATATGTAGTTAGATGTTCTTATACTTTATACATGTATTTTGCACAGTGCAGATGAATGTCAGCTGTAATGCAGTATACATGTCTGGTTTGGCAACAAAGTCTTCATTGTGTAAGAAGAGTACAGTGTGCACATTGTCTATGATCAAAATATTGAAATGCATGTTTGAATCAATGCAGAGATTGTGTTTTAAAGCAACATGCTGTGTAGAAATGGACCTGGTATTTCTGGGTGGAATGCTTAAAATGTATCGTGCCATATTATTTGTAACATCTCATGCGTTGAAATGATGGAAGTTTGTTTAGAACGACAGTAACTACTTCTGTTCTTTAGTTACATAATTGCACAGTGGATGCTTTAGTTAGGAGGTTCTCAACCTGTGGTGTGCAGCTATGTGTCTTGTGGTTTGTGAGACCCAAAGAAGCTGAAATACGCTTAACCAATTCTTGTCCAGAAGGCAACGGTCTCTGTTGTCATAAGCTGTCGTTAAACTGATGAAAACCACACACATAAATTATTGCTATTTTATTTAAAACTTAGAATGATGTTGATCAATGTTTAGTGCTGACTTATGCCTGACTATATGGCTTCACAAAACTAATAAAATGCTGATTTATGTCAATAATTCTTCTTTATTGGACGACTTTGAAAAATTCCAGTGACAGTCCGTAACCGAGACAAGAAATTTATAAGTGGTTCTTGAGTGTTTAAAGGTTGAGAATCACTACTTTAGTTAAGGTGTGCACGAAATAGAGTGAACGGAAGACACTTGTTTGAAATTCTGTATTGTTTAGTTTGAAAATGCAGTTGGTGTACATTGAATCAATCATTGACTATTGCAAATCCCAATGGAAGATTAGAAGTCAAAGAGAGATCATTACAGAGCTGAAAAGCGCACGACGATTTAGAGAGAGATTTTCAACTTTGTCTCTGTACATTATGTATCCATGAAGGCTGTAACTGCATGTGTGGCATTGCGTGGGGAGCAATCGAAGTGATGAGTGGTGATGTGTTTCCACGTTACACCCACACCTGATCACCTTTCAGTTATGCCAGGTTTGATGTCCATTTCTTCAGTTCATGGCTAATTACACTCAGTTTCATTGCATGCATAATGTACTAAGTGTTTCAATATCATAGTCCAGTGGGAATATATTGTGTAAATACAGAGCTCTTACATCTAAATCATAAATATGTGTAGGATACATAAAGATATATACATATACATGTATAATTGTATATTACTAATACATTTAACAATTTATTTTTTCACTTTAATTTATTTTTTCATACATTTCTATACGACCCTTTCAAGTCCACTACTAATCAGAGACGGTCTTGTCTACAATCCGGAAGTGTGTCATAGTGTACACGCTGAAGCGCCACTTAGCAATTGTTAGTGAAGGACTTGCTCAAGGGCCCTATGTGCCGCTTCCTTGGTCTGAATCGAACCCGTGACTCTTCAGACGTAAGTCGTAAGTCGGTGACTATCCATTGTGTCAACATGCCCCACATACATGCGTTTAAATATAATGTATTTATTGTCAAACATGCAGTCTACTAATTTCATGTAGTCTTCCTGTTCTGGTTTTTAAAATTGATAGGTCCATAACAATGAAGTGTTGTGTAATGCTGTTATCTACATGAATACAGTGGAAGTAAATGTATATACCTATACATATATATATACTTGTTTATAATAAATTGCATATATAAACATTAAACAAGTATGCACTTGTAGGCCTGTCCACCTAGAATAACCTCCTACAGAAGCTCAGTTTTTTACTTTTGCTGGATTTTCAATGTCACTCACTCTTTTACTTTGGTCTTTCACTTTGGTCAGTGCCATGGCTGGGACTTGGAGTGCCTCTGAAGACGTTCTTGAATGGGTGCTATGTAAATGCCTGGAATGGATGAAGGTATATTTGTGTTTACATAATATATATGAAACTTGTATGTATATACTTGTTAGGTGTCTATAGATATGTGTATAAATGTAAACTTATACATCTATACAAATGGCCCTTGTGATCTGAGTAGAATGGGTTTTGTTTGGCTTTGACTATATCTTTCTGTCAATTACTGGGTGTTAATGGCATGAGTTAAGTGAATCCTGGGGGCTTTCCTGATCACCCATCCTTTCAAGGAGCCCATAGGATGCTATTATCTCCATCTGCCCACTGGATAAACACTGGGACCAGTAGAGGTGGATGCTTGCACCCCTCTCCTATTGATTGGCTGATATCTAGCCAGCCTCACAGGCAGCCAGGAAACTCACAATGACTGCTACTGGTCTTCATTTAGCATCTGTGTGTTGGCTTCCCGCCAGTTTGACAGGCATCTGCCATGATTTCAGCTGTGCAGCTACCTTATTCTTATTCAACTGTGCCAAGTGTATGCTGTAAATGATACTAGAGGCGGTAGATACTTATCCTAGAGGCAGTAGATACTTAGCATGTTGTGCTATCAAGACTGTAATCTGTACATTACATCCTACCATGATTTATATATTTGTTGTCTTTAATGGATAGGGTATACAGAATGGTGCATGGTGCCTAATACCTTTTATGTATAAATGTACCTAGTGTTTGGTATTTAAATTTAAATATATTATATATTTTTGTCCATAAGAAAGACGATTGATTGTTGCCTAATAATTTCATACATTTTTATAGATATAAAGATCCTGTTTGCACACAATTATTTGCATAACGATGTAAATACCTTTATTCCTGTGTAATAAAGTAATAAAGTTGTCCCTGGGAGTAATTTTCTGCCAATTTTGATAGTTTGATGACCTTGTCTGTCCTGTCCAGAGCTTCTGTTATGTGTGGACCAGCTCTGTTGAAATGTGACCATGAATTAATTACCTGTGGCTGTCTGTGTATATTATGTGCACATGCGAAATGTGTGTCTACTTGTGTGTATTTCGTTCTGTTTATGAATGTTTCTGTTGGTGATGGTAAAGTGCTTTGTGACGTTGTGCATTTTATGGGCGGATGTGTCTTGCTGTTGGTCATGTGTCATGCGTGACCTGAATATTCATTCAGTTTGAGGTCAGCTATATATAGGCGTTGTGCATTCCCATGGTGTTTCATTGTTGTACACTTTCTTAAGAAATTCTATTCAGGCCAGTTTCAATTGACTCTGCTATAGCATTAAACTATTTATGACCTATCATTATTTCTGCCATAAAAATCATATTAGTGTTGTTGGCTATTAATATATTAATTTAAGACATATTTATTGCACCAGTCACCGATCTGAAATTGTACTCATTTTTAGTATGACCAAGATATTTATTCGTGTAGTTATAATCGCTATATGTACATAAATCAATGAATGAGAGTCGCCCTTGACATTACTTATTCAATGCCACTTTTGGAATAAGGTCCTTAGGCTACTCAGTTGAGTTTAAATTCTAGGGTCACCTTGATCTCTATCTAAGATGGTCAATAAGTAGGAAGCCTAGATTTTGAATGACTTTAAATTTGAAGAAACATAAACTTAATCTAAAAGATTTTCAAGTTGTGAAACATAAGATTTTGTTTTAAAAGGTTTGCTAGCTAAAAGCAAATGAATTAGAATGAAGTGCTGATGGGTAACCTCTGGTTATACAGGCATTGGTATTCTACCTTTCTACTGTACACTCTGACCTTGAACTTAGGACAGATGTTCACAGGCAATAAATTTGTCTGTGTGACTGGTGTGGTTGAATAAGAGCTGATCAGTTGACTGCCTTTCATTGCTTTCAAACAGGATGCAGTCATACCATGTGAAGTTTGATTTGCCTGTCTACAGCGGACCTAAAGCTCTAGCTGCTGTTCTTGTGAATGCATTTTTATTTTTGCTGGACAGTGGACATGACACTATGCTGCTGCATTATGCTGTTCTCAACATAGTACTTTCTTTTTTTAAGCTTTATCATTTGAAATTGCTATAGATGTATGTGTGTCTCTAGCTCTCGCTTTCTGTCTGTCTATGTCAGTCTCTGTCGGTCTCTTTTCAGCAGACTGGTCTGGATTCTGACCTGATGACCTGGAACCACATAGGTTGATGCATAGTGCATTGGACATCAGCACTATATTAATTGCTAATTGATTAGAGGCAGCCACCCCAAACATTATTTCAATCTCCCAACAGCTTTCCTGTGGCATAAAAACAGCAAATTCCTGCCAATCATCATTAATAAAACATTGTGCTGAGAAGCCGTGTCTACAAGCGTGCCCTGTAGCTCTATACTCTGGTGGAAATGATGCTACATTCAGATCTTTGCAAGTCTGATGAAGACGGATATACACATTTTGTCAGTGTTTCATAACTCCTGATTAGATGACCGTTAATGTCATTGATTATTTTGATGAAGGGCCTGCATGATTAATGAATCCAGATTATTTATGCTGATATAAATTGATCCAAGAGTGTGAATATTTATGCTCTTGCGCTTAACATGCATTTACCCATGAAGCAATTGACAGTGTAACAACTTTGTACACTTGAGGTGTTGCAATTGTTTCATTTCCTGTCAGATAAATTATACAGTTTCTGGTGTAGGATAATGCCACTCTGTTTGCAGTCAACAGAAGATGGCTTACCTCTGAGTCTGACTGAGGCTATTCCAGGATTCAGCTTTGTTTGCCAATAGAAGTGCCTTTCGGGAGGAGTGGACATACTGGCTTTTATTATAGGACTTTGCTTCTGAACAAGTTGACAGAGACAATTGCTTAATAACAGGATGAATCCTAAATTATATCAGGTTAATGGAAAGAAAGTAGTGATAATGTGTACACTGTACAATCCATCCGGTTTGCCTATAGTATAGACCAAATTGCAATGGACATTGATTATTGCATGTTGTGCTAGTTATCCAGGCAAAATAGGAGCATTATGTTAACAGGCATTTCTAAATTCAGTATTTATTGTTACCCCGCATTGCCCATGAATTAACATTTGATTACTGATCAGTTTTTGAAACAGACTGTTTAGCCTTCTGTGAAATGAACATAACTATCATATGAGCATAAAATTCACGATCAGTATCAGATTTGAGTAGAAACTTTGTACATGATTTTTTTTACAGTTTTTGCTTTAATGTGACCTTAAACATTGTTATGATTTACCAAATGAATGACGTTAGCAGCGAGTCAGTTTTCGACTAAGTCTTAAATCAGGGAAAGCGTTGGATTGCAGATAATTTGATAATTTGTTGATGAGTCATGAGGTTATTGTGGAAAGATTTTGCTGTAGGGATACAGATGATGTTGATGTGTTCATGATTCAGCCTCAGCACTGAAAGTGTTGGCTTTCATGGAGGTTGGGTTGCCTGCACTCCTGTATAAATATTGTGATTGGATTCTATATGGATGTATAGGTGCATTGGGTCACTTAATATAGCACAAAGTTAACATGTTATTTCAATTCAAATAGGCTATTATTGTAATGTCATGACCTTTCTTTACAATTAAACACTCAACAAATTGATTGATTCCTTACATTGTAATGTACTTTAATTAGGCATTTAGACTTTCAAAATATGTATAAACTATACAGTGTACATTATATAAAAAAGAAACAACCCATACATCAGCACATGTCATGTGATTGGTGTGCACTATTGAGAGACGCTTTATAAATTTATGATATGATGTGAGGCATTGGTTTGAACTCGAACACTGAAAGTGGTTGAAGAATGACATGGTGAGCTGTTTGAAAGCTATATTTGACCACCCAAAGTGATGAAATTAATAAGTGACAACATAAGATATTTTTCATAGCTAAGCACATTTTAAAGCATTCGGTCATTTGCCCTTTGAAATTAAAATCTGTTATAATTAATTTTGACCTCTAGATCTTTCTCTGACCTGCGAGTATCAATTTCAGCAAATGTTCTTTAATTACCTTTTGATTCTGGAAAGTGTGTGCTTGTGGTCTGGAGTCGCTTCGGTTGAGTACAAAAGTTACTCTTCTCTAGGAATAGTGTGAAGTTCTGTGGGGGACTCAGTTATGGGGTTACAAGTGATTAATTGGTTTATTGCAGTTCTAACTAATACCAGTTGACACCAGTAATGTATGGTTTAGCTGTGCATATTTCCTATATTCAAATGATAATTTAGAATAAAGTTGATTGTATCCTTGGCAATTGCCAGCGCATGCTATACATCAGGTTGTAGCTTTTGAGAACACAGAAATCTTTTGAGGATGCTGTAAAACTGTTGAGGACACAGTAAGCATGTAAAGTAAAAGAAATTCTATTCTTTCTGCCTTGATCTTACAAAATTGTTTTCATATTTTTTCCTCTGTGTATCTTTTCTCCAAGCAGTGTTACAATCTGCTGTGGAACTTTTCCATGTGTGTCATTTCCTTCAAGCAGTTACAATCAGCTGTGGGACTTTGTGAATAGTTTGTGCTGGCTTCCTACTTTTCTTATTTCTTCTAAAGCATGATCTCATGAATGGAAGCTGTTGGTTGAAACAGCACTAATGCAAGTTGGAAGGTTAATAGGTGGCAGTCCTGTCATCCATCTGTTGTGCCATGTCTACACCCAAGTCAAGCTATCCAACCTCATGAACCCTATTTTATGAGGAATTTTTGTGGAGGCATGTAATCAAGTGGGTTCCTTTTTAGATCAGGAGGGCGAAGATGATGAAAGTGTTGAACAAAAAGTATTAAGGCTACGAGTAATCCTTGCTTACTTGCATTTCCAGCAGGCCGTTTGATATCATTTCTTGTAGTGTGTAAGCTGACCCTTTTCACTCCTAACAGTAATGGTTACAAATAACACATCGAAGTAGTAACAATACATCGTTTATCAGTTATTTCAGTGAATGTGGTACTAAGCCATAAATAATGGTAAATGGCCTTTTTCCATATGTTATATTGTAATTAAATTAGCTGATAGTAGACGGCACTGCATGTTTTTTAATCTCAGTTTTTTTTAGTTATTATACTCTGGTTTCCACAGAAAGACAAAACCTGTTCCTTTAAGGACGATTGGCCTAACAGTCAGTACATTGTTTAGCATTCAGCTCCTTAGACATCTGTGTAATTTTAGAAACCAGTTTAAGTGCAGTAAGTGTTCTTCTTTGCCAGACATCTGATTGCTTTGGTGACTTTGAGTGAGCAGATGAGCTGGTTGTATTTTGTGCGTTTTTGTGTCTTAAGGGTTGACAAAATTTTGTATCTTTCAATGGGAAGTTGACCTAATTGATGTTGCACTTTGTGGACGTGGATTTTCATTCGTATGTGTTCTTTATCAGAATTTTAACATGGGTGTGTTTTATTTTGCGGTGACAGAAATGGTTTGAAGTGTTGGTAAGTAAGGTGGTGCTTTACCTGTTGGTTTATTTTAATGTTAGTTATTTTCTTTGTAGAAAAGTTATCTGAGTTTTGATTTTATGATAGTTTAAACAACGAAACTCTGTTCAGTTAAATTGCCTTGATATGTCACCAAATGTTGTGGTGTTTTATTTTCTACAGCAAGCATCAGTGCATGTTTACAGTGTCATGGTAGCTTTGATGCCTATATTACCTGCCTGCTTTTTCTCCTCTGGTATCTTGTAGCAACCTAGCTGCTGTGCTGTGACCCTTAACCTTTTATCTGGTTAGTTCTTATCACTGACCCTAGGCTGAACGTTCTGCATGCACTGATAATTATTTGAATGTGGCTGGGAGCTATAAAACATTCATAAGTTCTTTCTATGATATCCAGGTCATATCCTGGAATCCGGAGTAATAGAAACTGTGGTAACCACCTATGGTGCCCCAGCCTGTAAAACTGTCAGTTTTGGTTTGAAGCTCAGTCTGAGGTGCCAGGCTAGATTTAGGTCCAGTGAGGGCAATTGTTTAGTCTTTAAGGAAAGCCAGCTGTGCTAGGTTGGCCAGTCCACTTGAGGTGAAGGGTGTGAGATGCTGCTCCCTTTGGGTTGTGGTCAGCCCTAATGATCTCCAGATGAGGGAGATGGTGCAGGAGAGAGGGAAAGAGAGACACAAAGGAACTTTAGAGAGATACATATAAACAAAACAAAAGGAGATTCGAGATCTTGTGATAAAATGTATAGATATATCTGGAGAATAACATAAATGGAAAGTCTATCAGATGGAGAGGGATGGAGAGATATGTATACATATCTATATACATATGTATATGCACATGTATAATATATACATATGTATGCACATACATATATGCATATGTATATACATACATATATATACAATAGGCCTAGTTACTTTTATATATATATATGCATATATGTATTGTATATACATGTGCATATGGGACCAACAGACAGGCATGACTTATTAACTGACTCCCTGACTGATTGACTGACTGACTACTGACTGACTGAAGGAAAAATGGACCATAATGAGTGCTCAAAGTTACAGGTACAGAGCAAAAGAAGACAGACAGACTATGCTGATTTCAAAGCAGCAGAGCCTTAAGTAAGTAAGCAAGTAGCCTTTATATGCATCTAAAAGCACACATACATTATGGTGTATGTATAGTGATCATTTAAATTTATAAACAGAGGCAAGTTATGAAATCACAGCTGCACATTGCACAATTGAATATTATTAAAGACCAACTAATTAACAAAACTACTTTTAAATAGTTCAGGTTCAGGTAGGCAGCATGAAGGGTTGTCCTCTCTTTTGAATTTCATGCTTTTCATCATGGATAAGTGCCAAGAACTGACGAAAGCAATTGTCACAGATTTCAGGAAGAGCTTTCTCTCTGTCTGATCGAGTATTATGTGCTAATATTCGGATTAATTCTAAACTTGAATTAAATCTGTGATCCAACTAGAAAAATCGTAATTACTTGACAAGTTGCATTTGGTTGGTCATAAGGAAATTCTGGTGTAGTTTGGCATTTCCAACCCAAGAAACAACAATAAACATCACCTGTCTGTTATCTTGAAGTAACATTTAATACATTATTTTCTTAGTTTATCTAAACTTGTATCTGGTGCTATGTTGATCACACAGCAGGAGCTGAGGCAAGGAACGGAGAGCTTGAAAATGTGTCTAGTATTTTTGCATATGCATTGATAATAGATTAGAGTGAGGTCATGAGTTTAATTAGGTTCATGGATTAGAATTAATCCAGCGTATAATCGAATGATAGCCATGCTGAGATTTTTTTGTAAAACACAACACCATTTCTTCAGGCAGGTAAAATTGCCTTAAATTGGAGTAAGCTCAACGAACCATTCGTTTTGCTTTACCATCTATTGGTATACATTCCTACACCAAAGTTGTGCCCAAGGATGCACTCTGATGCTTTTTACTCACCCCTCAAAACTGCTATTTTCAGCCTTCCTGGGTTTGGAAACACTGCTGAGTTGCTGCTGTGTACTGTGGAGGAGCTATATAAATGTTGGTATTGAATGATTACATATCCACATATTTTTACAGCTCAGTTAAGTAGGGGTACTAGTGAAGCAGAAGTCCAAGATGTTAAGAATCACCGCTATGCTACCAATTACTGATTAAAAACTGAAGTTTTTGCCAGATAGCTTTCAGGATTGATCTTTTTCATTTGTCATCCTGTCTTCTGCACTTGTACTGTAGTTATTCATATAAACATCAGCTGAAGTATTGCCAGTCGACTTGTTAGATAATGCCCAAACAAGTAGCATTTGCGAATTGGCGCCAGTGACTGGAGTTTTACCGACGATTAGTCGAATGTTCACCAAGTACTGGCGATGAATGGTAGATACTGTCTTATCAAGTCTGGTAACTTTATAGCTCCACTTCTCTTTTCCTTTTTCCATCGATTCCGATGGGAAAATCCGTGCAGCATCGCGTTACTAGCAGTCCGAAGTGGTAGACTTCCTGCTGAATTCCTGGTGCCAGTGCCAGGTACGTAAGAGGAGAAGTGGAAAATGGCTGCAACTTCTGTTTGGTCTGGATATGTTTAATCTGACTGACTGATTGACGGCCATCTGACCGACTGGTGAGCGGATCCGGGAAATCCTTTGTTTCTGGATTGTTTGTTGTGATATTAAGATCTTGGACGTTGATGTAGAGACTGGCATAGCGTGTTTGTATTCAGCCTTGTTTGGAAAGTCTACTGGTGGACGTGAGGTTCTGCCTTTGCTTCTGTGGGGTCTGAGCTGCACCAGACTCCATACACGGGTTGCAGGTGAGTGAAGAGGAACAGTTGACTTAAGCCAGCACTTCTTTTTGAATGGAGATGCAGAGTTGGTTCTGTAGAGCTATGCGAAAGCTCATTGTTATTTTCAATGCATTTTTACTAAATCGGAAACTACTGAACATGATATCTAATGAATTGTGATGGTAAGTGCAATTTTGAATTATTGAATGATAATTTGATAACAGTTGCAGTAAAATTATATTGATAGTTCTATCAGTTGGCATGTGCCATACGATACACTGCTGATAGCCAGTGGTAATCGTGAGTTTCTGGGGTGTATCTGGGTAATGCTATTTCAAGAATAAAGAAATGGAGGAAACTGAAAGAACAAGAAGGTAGCAGCTATTGTGAATGATCTTCAGAACTTGAGAAAAATTCTGGAAATTGATTATCACGGTATTTGTGCTATTGATAAAATTAGGTTTCTATGCATTCTTATCAAGCAGAAGCATTTATGCCAATTGTTGCCTTTTGAATGGAATCTATATGTAATGTGTATTGTATAATATATAGTCTATATAGGACTCTAGGAATGAAACGAGAGTCACCCGAGCTTTAGAGAATAAAGTCATAGCAATTGTGTAAACAATTTATAGAATTTGTAACTTAGGAGTTTAAGTTTGGCCCTTCTATGTTCCAATTTAAAGCTGTTTTTTAAAGCTTGCTAAAGTGCCATAAATGTGCTAAATAATGTATGATCTTGAAGATCAAAAGTTTATTTAAATTGTGCCTGAATACATGGCGTAAAGCTCAAAGGTGACACAATTGTTATACAGAACATGAAAGCCGAAGAGCTAGGCAGAAGAATCTAGGTTATGCCGTCTGAACCATTTTTTCTTGTGTGGTTTTAATTACCATCGTTTAAAGTAGAACTATTTTACCTACTAGGTTGTGAGAAATAGGCTGTTTCATGTATTGCTCTTGTCCCAGGCTGATAGGTGTCTTCCTTTTTCTTGATGTGATGCTATTTTAGCAGCTGTCTGCCAGAGAATTTTTCCAGATCTTGTCTGGAGAGCTGGTGTATTTGAAGAGAATTTATGTGCATGAGCTGAAACACATGCATAAATCCAGGCTGGTTGCAGGCAGCGGGTCTTGGGACTTTGGAGCCGGCCTGGTATTGAGGCCTGATAAAATTACGTGGTCATTTAGATAAAATTATGGTAGCTTAATTTCTGCACTAACTCTGAGATCATATTAAAAAGTATGGCCAAAATTTCAAGTGAAAATATTTATCTGGTAGACAAGTACTAGTGAGTGTGGCCTAATTAATCTAAAAGAGATACTTCTGTCTGACTGTACCTACCTAATGTCTGAATTAAGACTGCTGTATGTGTCTATGAGATGCTACAGAAGGATAGGAGCAGAAGATAACAAATGTGGAGGTGTGTGCGAGAGTGGGAAACAGGAGAAATATCAAACAAATGATAATGGAAAGAAAACTAAACTTTTTCGGTCATGTATGCAGAATGCAAAATGACAGACTCATCAAACAAACCATTTTCGGAATGACGGACGGGGTGAGGACCCGAGGAAGACCGTACAGGGAGTGGCTGGAAGACATCACAGACTGGTACAAAATGGAGATCATAAACTAAGCAGAATGACACAGGAGAGAGACAAGTGGAGATTGATGGTGAAACATGCGATTGACACCAACGGGCGCTGAGCCCATGGACCACAATGATGACGAAAATGATATAGGCTAACTATAGCTCATCCGTTCTAGTAAGGTTTCCTTCTATGCTGCCTCACTCACACACCTACATGGGACGCGGTAGTGTAGTGGTGAAGGTCGCCGCCTCGCAACCGCGTATGGACCTTTAGCAAGTCCTTCACTCACAACTGCTGAAGCGCTTCGGCGTGTACAACTCCGACACACCTTTAGGTTGTAGTCGGGACCGCCTCTGAATAGTAGTGGACTGTAAGAGGCGGTATAGAAATACACACATACATACATACTGTCCAAACTGTCCGTTGTCAAAACAAATTATGCTAATGCTCGGTTGTGCTACACGTAGGCTATTAATGACACCTCAATTACAACTCAGGACAAAAGTTGTGAATGTTGCTTGCTTGGTTATGCCTACAGTTTGACGACTGTTTTATGACAAAGACTATCAGCGTCGCCCTCCTAATTCATTCAGGCTTGGGACTGGCGCTGCCGGTTGTGAATATTATTTTACTTGCAATTTACATTCAGAAACCACGCCAGCTTTACAATTGCCAGCGCATTATGTTGATTCTCGGCGCAGTTGCCTCACTTTCCTATAACGTGAAGTTAACGAGTAGGCCTATGCTATATTTATTAAGCTGTCTTTTTTTAACGAAGGCTCTTGGCTTCAGAAATAGGTGCACGAAGACCTCTAAGTCACGTATTATTGCTGAGCTTTTCCTTGATGTTGCTCTATACAACTATTCATTTAGACCGGCCCTATATATACTATATGCTAGGCCTATATATAATCGGACTATATAGGATTGTAGGGGCCTAATGCAATTCAACGTGAACTTAATCAGAAATCAATCTCAGATTTAAAAAAATAAATCTATTCACGTGTCCTTCTCATTTGCAGGCGATACCAGAGAATTCGATAGCTTACATTCCACAGCAAAATATGATGGTTCCGAAGATATTTGCAGACGGTGTTCCAGCGATCTTCAACAACTCAGGTCCCTCCGTCCCCACAAGCCAAGGTCCGCTCTACACCGTACCAGTCGCCCAGGGACAGGTCACACAGATCGACGTCCGTTAAATCTCATTAACAAAAAACTGTTAAACGTTTTTTAACCATCAATAAACAGTGGGTGGGCTCACTAAGAGTTGTAGGCCCTATAACTGTTGTTCTGCTGGAAATATATCGGTGAAATTTGGCAGTTTGACGTAAATAATTATGAACTACCTAGGCCTATCAGTCTTTAAAAGTGGATTTAAAAATTCCTGCTTTTTACCGAAATAAGCAAAAGAGTGGACTGGTTCTATATTTATGGCCCACCCTGTACGACTAATTAGAAATAATACGAACAATGCATATATATGTCAAATAGGCCTAAGCCTTACACATAAATAATATCGCAAAGAAAGATATCAATCGATCTAGTTTTGATTAGATAATGTGTATGTAAGTAGTAGGTTATAGGAATTCAAGTCATCAATAAATATAGGACCATTTGAATCTATATTAACATACAAAGTAGGCGGGGCTTCTATCCCTATACCCAGCGGGCGCAAGTGAGCCCAGTGGAAAACAGAGGGGAACATTACATAATGTATCATTTTCATAAATAGGTGGGCAAGACCGGTCCGAAGGGATGGAAGAATATTTTTGAGGGGGAAAACGGAAAGTCATGAGTTTTTGAGCCCGGCTGCTTGGGGAGGGGGAATAGAAGCCCCTGAAAATAGGTGGTGAAGGATCTCATTCGATCGATTCATTGAAAAACGAACAGGATCGAGACCAAAATAGTCGCTATACAAAGTCGTTTACTTTGTACCTTTACCTTTTAGACCTACTTACAATAATGATCGAGAGTTGATTTCATTTGGTAAATTGAAATGTTTTGACAAACGCTTACCAGATACTCCCAAACAAATGCTTTAGTGACTTTAGTCGACCTATTGCATTTGACTTCCAGAGTCATATTGTGTCTGATCATGTTTTGTTGTGTTTAGATTGCATATTCTTAACATTCAGATTGTGGGAAATTAGCTTTTGTGCTGATGATGCGTAGTTAAAATTGATGGGCCCTGATTAATTTTTGTAGGGGCCAGTTGCAGCTAGAACTGCCATTAATGTGAACCCATATTAAAAGTGATAAGATGAATCCAAAAGTTTCTCTTGATCATTTCTTCTTTGCTCATTTTCTCATTTTTTCATGTCTGCTCATTTATTTTTCTGGTCTTACAGATTTTCTGCTCATTTTCACTTGTCGCTTTATCTGCTAGTTTTATCCCTAGTGCACATGTAGCGATTTGAGATAACCCCCTTTCAGACTATCCCCGGCCCCGTGTTATCTCAAAGCGCGTTCAGATTACCGGGGGTTGGATGAAACAGGATTCGATTAAGTTACCCCGGGGTAGCGTAGGGTCGTTTTCATCCTAGGCCTACCCCTGCGAACTCGCGAGGTTACGCATCAAAGCCTTTTTTATTTTAATAATAATACAATTATTAACTGAAATTAATAATTGCTGACCCATATTCCGGTGGTCTAGACCGTCTAGTAGCCTATCTTATATGATAGTAAAACGAATGTTAGGCCTAATTATCTTGAAATTGTCACAACTCCATAGGCTTATCTAAAGGGCCTAGTGCATGATAAGTTAGGCTATCATTCTAGGGCGAACTGGCCTATAGATCGCCTACGCCCTACGATCCCCCTGCGCCCTGGAAGCAATCACTTGGGAAAAAGAAATGACCTTTTTAGTCATCACGTTTTCCTACATTTTCTCCATCGCATTCACACAAAAAGTTGATGACCTTTTCTAGTCATCACTTCCAAAATTCTCAAATTATACTCATTACTTTTCCAATTATCCCTCTGGTCTTTTTTATTAGGGGGGAATAACATCTCCTCCGGCCCAAATTGGACGCAGTCTGCGTGCATCCCCTTACGATAGGCCTATAGGCCCTGCCTGAATGTTATAGTTACTGCCAGTATTATATTTTGATAGCTTTAAGAGAAATGTGCCATTAAGGCCTATAGACTCTATTTTATATGAAGCAGAGCATATTATAAGAGAATTTTATCACTGCACAATAAGATCGTCAACTCATCGTCAGTAGGGCTTTTTAAGAGGAATTTTTATAGCCTAATTGCGTAAACCTAGCCCCTGACGATTATGGGGACCTGGGGAGCGTCGTAAGCTTCCTAGTTGGGTCTGGGGTGGAGCCCCAGAAGCCAACGAAATTTTGATAATCTGCCAAATGCACTATACATTCGGGCTCTGATTTACTTCAAATTTGTCAATGTTGAGTTTGACCCTCCGACTATAACTGGAGCTTAAGAGCGACCGCAAAGGTAAGTCTAAATTAAATGAAGAATTAAATGAATCGTTATGATCTTCGTCTACAGAGGCATTCGTACTGCTTTACGTAGACCTGTATTAATGTAGGTTAATGTAGGCTAGACTGATGTACATACGTCAGTGAGACAATATGCATGCTCATTCACCATGCAGCGTAGACTGTAGGCCTACAATTAATCTATAGTAGGCCTATAGACGGAAACTCTTGAAGTTTTTATTCAATATAGGCCTAGGCCTTTTACATTTATTTAAGATAAATTATAGATCGTATAATTTACATATTTTTATCCTACTGCTCAAGGCCTATAAGCCTAGGCCTAACATTCATATTTCAGCAAGGTATTTAGATAGGCTTATAGGCGGCTGCACGTAGCCTAAGGCTATGTACGGAATCCTTGCAATGGCTTCCATGCAGGGGTGGAAAAAACCAAGATTTTTGAAAAATAAAAAAGTTGGTTGTTTGGTTGTTTGATTTTCAGATTTCGGATGACGTTAAGAAAAATCTCCAACTCAGATTAATTCAGTTGAGATTTCAGACTAATAGACACAAAATGATTGATAGCAGTTGATTTTATTACGGTAGACGGTCTAATAAGTCAACTCCTGGATTTTAAGCCATTGAATTAATGTTAAAAAATAACTCTAAAAACAGAAATGAGAAACCAAAACCCCAAAGTCTCTTGTTTTTTTTAGAAAACCATAAACAAAAACATTCCACACTTTGTCACCTCGAGACTGCTTCCATACTAGACTACGTAGGCTAATAATATTTCACTGTTTGGCAAGAAAGACGCAAATAGGCCTGTGTGTATATATTTTGTCATCGTGTAGGCCTACCAGCGACACTGGTTGGATAACAGTAGGCCTACACATTAGCCTAATTTGCCTAATGGATATAATCAGACCTAATTCCGTCTATGGTTTTCGGCTGCACAGAAAGTGATGACGTAGAACGCAGTTGACCACCATCCCGGCTGCTGAGCCAGTTGCCAATAGCAACCAAGCAGCCAACGTACGATGCAAAGAATAAATAATTATGTCTTTAGATTGATATTAAGACATCGTTAAATCCAGTTCAATCGGATTATCCAGCTGATCTTTTGGACCGATTCGAACCGGTTCAACTGATTTCAGCTTGCGATGGAATTGGACGGAGGAGATGCTGGAACGGACGAGAGATTGAGCAACGGAGACCTAGACCAGATCTCGAGGTCTAATGTGGTCAACGCCAAATCGTTCCTACTTAAAGCCAGCACGCAGACGGGACTCAATCTGTAAGAAAACCTGCTATAGCGTTTACATGAAGCGTTTACATGAAATTAATCCCAGCATGCGTCTCGTCATAGTTCAACGGTTGCCGTTGGGTACGTCTGTGTACCTCTTCCTCCATCCCTTGACAGGGTCCTCGCTGCTGCCCAGGGGCCTATGTTTTCAGGTTAACCCATAATCGGATTCAGTTTAACGTCATGCACTCAGAACCAGGATACAAAGTAGCTATTATGGAATGTGTTTAAATTAAATATTTTGACTATTTAGGCCTACAACAGATTTAAAGTTGCTTATGCCTTAGCATATTTAATTAGGAACTTTACCTTATTGAATTGGGAATAAGATAGGCCATTATCAGTTTACTTAGATTATTCAGCAAAGGTATAATTACAGTGTTTGTTATCGTAATGCCAAGCTAACTCTTCTGTTCACCTGTTATCTTTTCAGACTCCCTTTATAGTGGGCAAATAAGTTGTCGGTAATATTTTAACTAGACAAAAGGCATTAAGGCATCCGTTGTACCTGTTGTACTGGTAGTACAACAATGCTGGTTACAGAGTTACAAATTATCTGCCAATTACTCTACTTTACAGCTACGACCATCTTTCTCGAGTCTTGACCAAGATTCTTGATGAAAAACCAAACAATGTCGTTGACATTTTCGAGGATTTGAGTCGTGATGTAAAGCGAGAAAAACTCAAACCTGAAGATGACACTATCCGAAATAAATCGGAGAAATCGCAGGAGATAAAGTTGGCAGAAGTCCAAGAGAAACTATTTATCGTAAGAATTGAATTAGTCTCACTGATCTAAGAACCGATTTGACTTTTAAATAGACTATTTGTGGGTTTTCCCTAAATTATTAGAGAATTCTCAGAATTAGGATACTATTATTTCAAAAAGTAAAATCCTATGAGCGGCATGGTATGTCCTGATGAGCATGATGAATTCTCTGCTAAAAGGCAGGTTCGTTGACCTTATGCCACAGTTGAGAAGATATGAAGAAGAGGGATAAGATTTGTCCTCACACACCAAGGCTAGAAGTATGTAAATTAAGTACTAACAGGTAGAAGTATGTAAATTAAGTACTAACAGTTAGAAGTATGTCAATTAAATACTAACAGTTAGAAGTATGTAAATTAAGTACTAACAGTTAGAAGTATGTAAATTAAGTAATAACAGTTAGAAGTATGTAAATTAAGTACTAACAGTTAGCTAATCAGTTTAGTTTACTTATTTGTTTATTCAAATATTTCTAAACCACCTTTTCAAGTCTACTACTACTCAGAGTTGGTCCCAACCACAGTACAGAGGTGTGTCAAAGTCAGCATGCTCGAGAGCCTCATGCAATTGTGTGTGAAAGATTTGTTCAAGGTCCCTACACAGTGGCTTGGGTCTGAATGAAATCTGCAACCTTCGGATGCAAGGTGACCACTATTCCAACATATATCCACTGTCAATATACACGTTTTTTCCATCAACTAAAAACTTTCTTATTCAGACAAGGTTGGGCCAGAAGCGCTTCTGAGTAGATTGCTTTGAAGAAGCACTATATAAAACTTCTGTAATAATAATAATAATAATATCTCATTACAATCCACTTAGAGAATTGCTTGCAATTTTTACAAATACTGTATGTACTTCTTTGTTTTTGTTAAAGGTATTGCTAAATCCCATATTTAAATTTGGAAGTTGTTCTGGAGTAAATAATTGATTGATTTATGGTTTCATTCTAGAAAGGCGATGGAGTGGATGCTGATCCAGAGGCACTGGAAGAGGAAATCGACTCTCCGCTTCCCAATCTTCTCGAGCTGTGCTACTACTTTGAGCAGGCTGGCATTGGGCTTAACCGTGAGGAGATTGTGCGCATCTGGCTGGCGCTCAGTCGACTGACGGAGACCCAGCCGGTGACGAACGTCAGATTCTGGGGAAAGATCTTTGGAACGGAGCAGAATTACATTGTAGCCGAGGTGGAGTTTCGTGAGGGAGAAGGCGAAGAGGAAGAAGGAGAAAGAGAAGAGGTAGTAACGTTTATTTATTATAGGATTGTCTTTAGCAGGTATGTAGGCTATATGTTACAGACAATCTGTGAAGTCAGGGACTTTGTAAAGTGCCTGAAATTTTTAGTCAATTTGTAAAGTCCCTGATTCACTCAGGCACTTTACAAATTGCCTAAAAAACCCAGGCATTTTACAAATTGCCTGAAATTGGAAGTCAAAAACTTTACACATTGCCTGAAATCAAAATGACGGACGTTATCCCACTTTATTATAGCGTATTATGCACACAACTGATGTTCTTACAGTGAACTTGTGAAGTCAAGGACTTTGTAAAGTGCCTGAAATTTCAGGCAATTTGTAAAGTCGCTGATTAACTCGTTCACTTTACAA
>JAQFXW010000234.1:0-21313 GCA_034693945.1 Dendrobaena attemsi | reverse complement strand
GTTATGTCTAAGGGGGGCCCGGGCCCCTTCTAGATTCACCACTGACAATATATGCATGTATCTACCATTGCACCATACGACCAACTGCAACAACCGGGTGAATGGCTGCTTCCAAGGTTTAACACATATCGTGAAAGCCATCATTTTGGCTAATCCAGATCATCTTACTTCCTTCTCTTATTCTATGTATCTTTATCCTGCCATATAACTAAAAGTGTGTTACTTATGCTATCCTCTTTAAGTGTCTAGGATGTAGACAAGCAAATGCCCCAAATTTAATGCTCAGATCTAATTCAATAAAAATTCCAGTAACTGCTGTAAGTACACATTTGCAAAGTGCTTCTACAAGATGAACTCATTAGTAGTGCTCCTGACCTGACCTGACCTGATCTGACCTGACCTGACCTGACCTGACCTGATCTGACCTGACGTTACCAAAATTGCACAAAGTGCACCGATAAGACAGGAAACTTATGACATCCAGTTCTAGAATGAGGGACCATCCATAGGCTATCACATAATAAACAAATTAATTCAAATACATAGGATTGTATATAGTTACTTAACATTGTAAGCCTAGGTGATGATCCTAAGACAATGTCCCAGCATATACAAAGATGCTTTCTGAAAGTAAATAGCACTAGTCCAGGTATGTAATGTGAAATAATGCAGTTTTCCAGACCTTTAACTTGAGCTTAAAGAATGCAAAGCTATATTGTGCAAATACCTCGCCATCTGTGGAAAATCCTTCAACCAAGATGGCCACAAGAAGGTTGAAGAGGACGTAGTTGCCAAAGGTCATGAGTGCAATGAAATAGAGCGCTGACCAGTGTGATGTCTTGGCCATTCCATTGTACAGAACTTCATTCCATTCCTCTTGAGTCAAAATCTGAATATTACAGTGTTTGATTTCATTAAAGGAATGGATGAATCAAAAATTAATTCAAATCAGTTCACTAGGCCAATGGATACCTGACTAAAATAACATCATTGCTCCAAAATTATTCAAAATTTCATCATAAGAAAACTTTCTCAAAACTGATATCTATGTGAAGCAAATTATCAGCTCTCTATATTCAATAAAAAGTGCAACAATTTCACAACAGCCTCCAATCCAAAATCAGTGCACAGAGGCAAAGCCATATAAAAGCAGCACTCTTGGAAACTTCAATAGACATTCAATAGATAGCACATGAAAGGTTCTGCAAAGTAAACTAGATGTCGCTCTGTGTACATAATATAACCGCAACTGAGAGGAAAATCGATTGAATTGACAAATGACTCTGATTGCCTGAAAGACGGTGACGAGTGACCACTGAAGAGTATCAAAATTCTTTCTATCGCATTTGCACAGGTTGTCCGGAATCTGGCTTTGGCAGCTGCTGCAGGGCTTCTTGTCAGTCAGACGAGTGCAGAACTTTCCTCCAAACAGATGCATACCAAGCACACTGAAGTAAAACAGAACAAACCTATCAGCAAATTCTTCAATCAGCCGCCTGCATCGCTCACATACTCAAGCACCAAGTTCAAAGATGCAAAAATCCAAAGCAAAGCCTCTCTATTCATCCGGAGAATAAAATAAGTAGAAAGCAATCATTTAGTCGGCTATTAGGACAGCTAGAGAAACAACAAGTCTGTTTAAGGACCAAATTCTTCAATGAACATTGAACAGTCAACAAAACGGCTTCTCAATTTTCCCAATTTTAAGTTAATTCAAATGTATGGGCAGTGATAGAACTAGAATAACACATGAAAGATGAATTTGAGGATATAGCAGGGTCAATCAATCGATCAACAGTGCAGAAGAGCAGTAGTGGCCAACATAAGAAGAATACAAACTGCAGGTATGCAAGCAAGTGCATGCAGTGGCATACATGTAGTAAGTGTTTTGTGCTTAGCGTGTTTTGTGCTTAGCATACCTGCAGCACCAAGCTGGTGGTGTTTGCCAAAGATTATTTGCTAAAGATTATTTGAATTTTAATAAAACTGAACAGTTTATACATATTTATGCATGAACACTATGAGATTTACAAGCCAGAAACCAATACTTAAATCAAAGGCACCTATGACTAGGATGAGATAAAATGTACAGCTACAAGAAGAAATTAAACTAAACTAAGAAGAAACTAAACGTTTTGTGAAATAGAACAATTTAAATTGCCGCTTTAACACAGAGATAGCAAGGGTATTTTTCGAACCGCATAGGCCCTAGGCCTGAATTAAGAAGTAGGCATCCTAGAAGGATGTAGCACTTCTGCCAATAGGAATAACTTCAGCAATTATAAATGATCTTATAGAAATTAATTGCTTTCTCTAATTTTGTAATTTATAGTACATCGTACGCTGTCAAAGAGAAAGTTGTCCAACTATGCAAATTACATACAGAAATCAATATCTGACAGTCTCAAATCTTTTAAGTGATGTGTTTGTGACATGCTTATATACTTAGTCTGCAGTTTAACTAGCTGATCAGGACTTTGAGGATTGAGCTGTGACGCATTACAGGGTCAGCAAATACAAAGGAACTCAAAGCATATCTACACCTCACAAATATTCTACATTTCGACCAGTACTGAGTGTTAGTGTCACAGCCTATGCCTTTACCACACTTCAGAGGAAAAAGAAGTCAGAAGATTAAGAAGCTTAAGAGTCAGCCACAGCAGCAGGAAAGACATTTGAGAGACCACTGCCTTGGATTCTGAGTTTCTCTCTGCCATCATCAAATCAGCGGACAACAGCAAATAGTCAGTGCGCTCACTTCAGACGAGTTGGCTATTGATGCGGATGGAGCAGAAGCCGAGAAAACTAATTGCTCTTGCGAGTATTTGACCTTTTGGTTAACAGTCTAGCAAACTAAACACTGAACAATCTAACATTCTCATTATCAGCAGCAGGAGCCTCATTCCTAGCACTGCAATCTAACGCTTGAGTCTGACAGAAAGAGTAAGAATGCATTCTTTGATTCTCATCGGTAATATTCTAAAGATGGGAGAAGTCTATAATACATTTCCTCCTTATTAATCCACAAAGAGCTGTGGCTTTCATCTGACACATCAAATATTGGATCCAACATTCATTCATTCGAGAATTTATGTAGCACTTCTTCAAGTGGGACAAGACAGAGAGAGACAGACAGACAGACAGACAGACAGACAGAGAGCGAGACAGAAACAGAGAGAGTGAGACAGACAAACAGAAAGACAGGCAGGCAGGCAGACAGACAGACAGAGACAGAGAGATACAGAGTGTCTAGACAGACAGGCAGACAGACAGACAGATGACAGACAGACAGAGGCAGAGACAGACAGAGAGATACACAAACACAGACAAAGAGAAAAAGAAAGAAAGCCACAGGAAAGCTGGGTACAAAAGCTAGTTCTTATATTCGGTAAATCACCACAGATAAAGAAAATACATTCATAAACGATTTCAACAGTCATCTGAGCACACACTGTTCATTCAGTTTCTGTTCAGATCTTACAGACATTAAAGTGGAACTGATCAATCGATCATAGATGCCATATTACGATATGCCATGCCATGCACCTGTTGCGAGCAGAATTAGTTATTTTGTTTGTATATGACCTTCGAACCATATAAAATAAAAGTTGTGAATGCATATGATGAAATCAATTACATTTGCTAAGATTCCACATCTCAACCAAAATTCTAGCAATATAGAATTCAACAGCTCCACGGTACATAAATAGATTTAAAAACTAAAGAAAGTCACAATAGAGCTGTTACAGCAACTCTGATGTCATTTGGAATGAGAATGCACCTACGTATGTTACTCTACACATGTCCAGTTTCTCATTTTGGGAGACGGAAGTTAATAATCAGACAAATTCAACATTTAGACTTTGCTCTGCTCTATAAATCAGCAGAGCAGCAACAGCAGGAGCACTGAATCCCAATAAATACCAGCAGAATGTCAATTCCATTTGTAAGAAGATCTCTCATTCATTGGGAGCCGTGCTTCACTTCTCTATGCTATCTCTGGCTTCCTCCGCCTATTAAACCACCTGCTGACCTTGCATACATCAGTCAGGGCACAACCGACCCACCCAAGAGGATTACCGTAAGCCTGCCCAGATCAAGTACCCAAACTTCATTGGTATTTCCTCTCAACATAGTACACTCAGCACGAGTCCAGAACCGAAGTTAGTCGGAAGAAGAGCTGTGCTTAGCTTTCAAGTCTTCAACTTTACTGAAAAGAAATGTCACTGCAGTATTGCCAGTTGTGGTGTAAAAATAAAGGACTTAGCAAAACACACCAGAGTAATAACAAATCTGTAAAATATACATTTTTAAGAACCCAGAGTTATTGAAAGGCCATTGAAGGGTATCAAATGATATCAGCAAACACAGTCATATAAGAAACACTGATTTATAATTATTAGCAATTCTGGAACCTGCAAAGTTCTGCCTAACCAGAGTAAGCCGGGAAATAAACGACATATCTTCTGCCAACAGGCACAATGAATCACCAACGCTCAGCAAGACTCGAGCACTTCCGAGAGAAAAGGAGCACATAACTAGGTGGATGGTTATCTTTGATATAGTTTCTTAACTGCTGTGCCCTAAAATAAACGCTAATGGAATTTATGAAATGTCATTCATCGCATGCCCTGACACAGAGAGATGGAAGGATGGTCAAAGAAACAGCAATGCACCAAGACAAGATCATTCTCTAGCATGGGTGACTGAGTTTTGCTGTAGGGTGGTGGGAGGGACTTGTGAGGCTTGATTGGCAGCATCCGTCTCTTTCTATCTTGGACAGACATTGTCTGGTGTCTGTGTGGCTATGTGGTGTGTCCTCGGACTTTTATGTCTTTCCTCCATTTCTACCTTAATCTGGCACACCGTCTGGAGCAACATCAAGGGCCAGGTAGTGGAAGGAAGGTGATAAAAATACCTGTCATATCATGACAAGCAACATCCTTTAGTTAAAAATACTTAATTACGTGTGAAAGTGTCTTTTCAAAGTTCAAGATTCGTCAGCCACTGCAGGATTCGTTGTCTCCATAATGTACACAGATTTAATTACAATAATAGGCAAACAATGTTCATCTGCATATAAATCACTACAGACATTCTGCCACACAATTTATACAAGGCTCAATGAAAAGAGTTCCATTCTAAATAAACATCCAACACTGTAATCAGAGTTCCTCGGTATAGTGATTCTGAAACGGATGTGTTCAATGCTATGAAGCCAAAGGTCTGACTCACCTGAATATGAATATGAAGAGAACCAGGAGTGAGAAAAACGTAGCAACGTTGTCCATCGTCTTTAGCATGATAACAAGCTGGTAGCGCAACGCTGGCATGAATCGCACAAGCTTCAGAATTCGGAGAAGTCTAAAGGTTCTGAGAACAGACAGACCACCTGTTCCAACCTGACCCAGCTCTACAAAACTTAAGCAAACAGAAAAGCACATGCCAACAAATCATCACAGTTCAAATCAATCGTCATCATTACCAAATGAGAAGCCGTAATCAGCAGCACTTCATGCACAAGGATAAGACAGCAAACTGTTGTAAGAAATTATACAACCATACATAAATATGCAACGAAATTAACAAAAATTTAAACATTATAAGTAGCAAGCTACACCAAAAAAATGCTTCACATTGTGGATTGTCTATGTAAGTGTAGATAAAAGCATCAGTTCTAGGACGAAGATGAGCTGGGGAGGAGGAAGAGAAGGAGAAGATTGAAGAAGAAGAGGAGGAAAAGGAGAAGAAACTGGGCAAGAAGAAGAAGAGTCTCTCATGTCAAATATGTATGGCAACCATTATTAAACAAAAATTGTAGTATGCACTTTCATGCAAAAATGTGAATTGGAAGCAAAGTTGATAGGACACGAGCTTTTAGTTAGAAACAATTCTTGAAAGCCAATGAAAAATACTGAGTTTTGAACTGTTTCCTAATTAGGAAGAAAAAGAGTTTGAACTTTGGACAAACAATGGAAGTTGGTCCATTCTTCAGGGACAGAATATGGAACGCGAATCAGAGGCACATAATAATAATATGTTATATGTTGCACTATACCAGAAATATATCTCAGTAGAAAATCTTGTCTAATGACAAAATGGAATAATTTCACAGACAAATTCAATTTCTGTGACTTGACAACCCAGGAGCTTGCATAACTGATCTGATACTGAACATCTCAAGAGATGGCATATCATTTGTATAGTTCAAGTGTTTTAGCAGAAAGTAATTTACCTGAGAATAACGATGAAGCCATCAAAAAGATTGAAGCCATTCTTGACATATCCGAATGGCCCTTCGGCAATAACTTTTGCCAGCATCTCGACTGCAAAGAGTACACTGAAGATGAGATTACTGATCTCAAGCACATCGGTCAACAGCTGTGGCTGTAAAGACATAAACACGACTATTCTCTCAAGCGATTTGCCATAGTCTTACAATTTAGTTAAAACACAACAATCAGAAGTAACAATTAAAGCAAGAACATTAAAATATTTTGAATTTAACCCATTATTAACTAACTTAACATGAGTTACTCGATGCAGTAGTTTCCATCGTCTTACATAAATCTTGGTGAGCATTAAGTCAATTTCAGTGAATGAGCAATAGCAGTTGCTTTGAAAGTGATAACTTCCTACAGTTACTTAACCAATTCGATGCGACTGCTTTAAATCCCGTGTGCTCCATGTAAAACAGATCTATGTTGTCAGCCACTATGGACATGTGTAGGCATGCCCGCGTCCCGGCTTGGGTTTACGAAAAATAATTTTAGGCCTAACACTAAATTGTTATTACATTATGACATTTCAATTATAGGGATTTTATAAGAAACTTGTAGAAGTCTGTAATGTGTGATACAATTTGAAACATTCTCTTTCCACCCAAACTTCTGCCTTATTTGGGCATTCATTACAAAGGAAGTAATTTTCTCGATGTCATCCAGATGCATGACAAACATCTTTTTGTAGGATTTAATCTTTCTCTGATTGGTATATGAGAAATAAAATGAATCAAATCATCAGGGAAATCATAAACAAATGATACAAAATCTTCTCTTGCAGCCCAATAAAAGTCCCATTGACTTTGTCTGTTTGTAAACTGCCATTTAAATCACCTTGTTCGGCACTCCAGTGGAAGAATAATATTTTTTACATTTTTTTGGGGCAAAAACGATTAATTATAGCATGCGGCATAGCCACTTACTTACTCGTAATCCGCGTATATACACCGTGAGGCATGAAAAAAGGAAGCCCCTAGAAATAGCGCTATAACTCATCCACTAATTGATCAAAACAAATGCAATTTATGCAAATAAATACTACAGAGACGTTTTACTCATGGAAGACCTTCTACCGGAAATTCGAGAATTCTCTGAATTTTACATTTTCCAGCAAGATGGTGCTCCAGCGCATAGAGCTAGAGAAACGATTGCACTACTGACGAATGAAACTCCTGGCTTCATATATAAAAAGGTCGGTGATGTTAAGGATCTTCGTAAGTGAATCATGCATGCCGGGAACGATCTTGACCAAAGAATTATTGACCCGGCGGTGCGTAAATGGCGCAAGCAGTAGCTAAAGGCGGACAGTTTGAATACAAACTAATTTGTATTGCGTTGTCTACTATTTAGCTATAACTTTTCATGAATTCATTGACATTGTTTGAATATTGTTAAAATAATAACGAGTTTTCTAGGGGCTTTCTTTTTATGCCTCACGGTGTATATCCACGGTCAGCAAGTGCTGTGTTTGACTTCAAGTATAACTTATCAAAGTGCAAGATTCAAATCTTTGTCTCCATTATTACATTTATAGGGCACATAATATAATACTGTGGTTCGATATTAAGGATAGAGGTTCATCCTTGTGAACTATATATACAATACACAGCAGCTACACATCTGTCAATTTTTAGATGAAGTGGGTTGTGGCCCTATAGTGCCAACGCTGAATTTGTGAACCTATATAGACCCAAGTATGGCGTGACTCTATATAGCTGTCATTATGTCGATGTAAGTTCTGTGCATCAAAACGAATGCAAGAAGCAGAGAGGATTGCGACTGCATCATGACTTGGGGTCGACTTACCTTCGAGGAACTTCGTCTTGACGAGCATCTCTCCGAGTGCAGCTGCACTTGGCGGAGTGCGATTGCTTGACGGAATGAAGTTGGTGGAGATGCTATGAAGATCCGGATCCATGGCAACCCCAGCAGCAGCAACAACTGGCGACAGACAAATTCCGGTTATAGGAGAAGCCGGTCCTGCGCTGATGATGATGTCCGCTTTTCTGTTCGACGAAGTTTCTTCAGAGGTAAAGACGAATATTTGCCTAGAAGAAGGAGAGACGACGACGCTGATGCTGCAGTCACCTGTGGCTGTGTGGATTTAGCGCCGGAGAAGGACCAACGGTCCGAAGTGAAGTTGGAGAAGAAGAAGAAGACTATAATTGAATTCTTTGATTGACTATAAAACGATGCCGTTTCTAGTTCTATTCGAGTTTACGATTAAAGAGACATTTCTCTTTGCAGCACAATTAGCAGCAGCAGCAGCAGCAGCCTGACAAGCACCAGCAAAGCAGCAGAGCAGCAGTAGCTGTAGCCTTGCGTGACGATCGTGCGTTATAGAAGGAGCTGCCACCGTCTGTTGTTGGCTGGCTGCCGAAAACGCCTCTGCAGCAGAGACACCGTCCTTCTGTGATGGCAGCCTTCTGCTCCCTTCTCTCGCTGGCACCATCAACAGCAGCAGCAGCAGCAGCAGCATTGCTGGTGCTCCTATAGCAACAGTCGTCCCTGAAATCTGCCACGCCCACAGCAGCCAGTCGTGAGCATGGTAGGAGAGGCGCCTACTGGTGATTGGCGTCGGGGAGGCGTCGTAGAGTGATGCTCTGGCTGCAGCGACAGGCGACGAGAGAGGTGGAGCTGCCGTCCGTGGCATTGACGCAGAACATGAGGACAACCATCTCTGTTTGTGTCTTTGACTTGGATGCGATGACGCCTCTGCGCTCTCTTTTTATAATGTCACTGAAGGAATAACTTCTTTGGCATTCTCTCATGAGGCAGATCTTACTCACGTCCAGACAGCCTACCAAGTATTAAACACTTGCAATTATTCGAGTGAATCCTCATAGTGTTTTTTTTTAATTTGTGAGTTAGCTTATAAAAGCTAAAGGCAGTTCCTCCAAATGAAGCTACAGAGACTCCAGTGCTAGACTCTATAGCAGCAGAATATTGTCACTTAATAGCAGACTCAACAACGGTCGACATCGAGAGACGTAACGAATCATACGACGGTCAAGACTTCGAAGATTTCCTGAAATCCCAAAGAATAGATGCAACAATGAAAGAACAGGAAATGCCTATAGTTCCCAAATCCCTCTTTTTTTTTCTCTCTCTCTCTCACACACAGTTCACAGTTGAAATGAGTAATAATACTGCAACAAAGATGTAGTACTAGCAAATATAGCGCTAAATGCATTCATAAACTTATATAGTCCGCTTATATGAAGTTCGTATTATGCACCGCATATCAATTGCCAGAAGACAATTGCTTCCTTCGATTTTCAGCTCTATATATCTATAAAGAGATTTCGTGGCTGTTATTATTACTAATTACTGAGTTATTAAGCGCTACTATAGGCTATTTAAATTGACCAATCAATCGATGGCATTGAACAAGTTTGAGTGAATGACTTGGTCAGTATAATGGTCACTCTATCCGCAGCAACTGTAAACATGTATAGCAGCAGATACTTTAAGTGTGCATAACATTATATGGTTATTGGGGCAAACGGAGCGGCGGCTACGGTGGTTATTCGTATGCAGCACACAGTCTCTATATGGTATAAGTATACATGCACGTGTGGATAGTTATAGGAAGCGAAGTGTATTCTTAGCGATCAGTCTGCATACAGTTCTGGGACATGCATGCGATTCGTTTCTTGGCGTTGTTTGAACTGTTAAAGATGGTCGCCATCCATGGACCACTTTTCTCCGAAATGAAACACGTCCGTCGGACTAGATGGGATACAAGAGGAGCAGCGATGGATGGAGGGGGGCGCATGCACGGGGGGGGCGCATGGTCAGCCTTAATCCGCTCAGTTGGCGACCTTTCTGTTGGCATAAAACATTTCCGCATTGTGCGCTCTGACGGTCGTCTTCCGCTTCTGAAAGGAACTGTTTGCCCGGCGGAAGTCGGCTTCAACTGCGATAGCGCATGAATACAATGCCAAATGACACTAATGCAATTACTGCGCCGGCCGAAGGGTAAACATCCGCGACGCTTACGGTCAGTCTTCAGCAGACCGACCGACCGCCGGACAGACCGACCGACCGACCGACTGCTGGGGGCGCCCCTGCTTCTGCCTCCCAAAGGCGACGCCGCCTATAGTGCACCATCGTCTAGCTGTAGGGAGGAGGCGATGATGTGACTCGGCTTCTCAGTAAACACAGTGTTGCCATAACGCTCGCTGTGTATATACACGGTCTTGTATCTGTACACAGCATCCGTCCTGGTGCTTGTGATGGTGCTTGTGATGGTCAATGCATGAGCGAATACTATATGCATACTGCTTGTATAAGACATGTGTGCACGTCAGTGTTCTCCAGTCAAATGTGCTCCGTCTTCGGAGCATAATACTGGCGGCTTTATGCAACTAAGCGATTTTATAGCGCAGGTCTGAATATCTACAAATTTCTTCTGTAGACCCATAGTACACTGACCTACGGTTGCACTGAAGACCTTTTCGCTAAAGGTTCTACAAGAAGACGACCGCTGAGGAGTCTTATAGTAATGTACCGATGTTCGATCAAAGCGACACAATCTATTGATGAGATAGGCTTAGTGTACAGGGCGAGTCCTTCTATATCTAATTATCTATAGAGACGACTCTGTGGTAATTGGTATGATGCTTACTTTACAATAGGACGAATTTGTGCCTTCAAAACGCTGCATATAGGCCTAGATAGGTCCATGCATCTATGTACTGCATACCGCTTAGTCAAAATGGTGTCAGATGTGATAAAGCAATTAAAGGCGTGACCTGTATAAGCGGTGTTTTAAACACAAGGCACAAAATGTCCTCGTTTATCTTGACCTGAATGCTGCGATCAATCGAAATTTATATAGCGCTGCTTCAAGATCTCACCTCAGAGGCGCTCCTGATCCAGGCCTAGTGGAAAAACAGTCTCCTGCAGCTGGTTAAACTTATAAGGAATATCGTTTGGGAGGTGGCGCATGCATGGACACCATCATTTGGTAGGAATAGGTCATATTGATCACTCAAAATATTTTGTCTATGGATGAACGCAGAAAGCTTAAGAAATATAATTATGTCGCCACACAAGAATTTATTAATTCCAAAGTATTAAAAGAACACATCACAATTTGCAATTGTAGGTTATAGAATGTATCGCTATTTTTTATATGTTTTTTAGTGTCCTGGAAAAGGCCTGAAACGCTGCAGTCTTAATTCTGTCGAAGACTAAGGTGACCTGCATCATGTGATGACATCAATAACTGTACACTGAAGTCGGCCTAAAATAAGACAGACTATACAGGGTGTTTCATAAAAGTAACCCCCTTCGATATTGGATAATATTTTGATCAAAAGTACGAATTTTTAAATAAAATTCTACAGGATGAAAGGCAACTGTTAATCATCATCAGAAATCAGTGGTGACGTCACTAAAAGTTTTGTAACTCTTGTTGTGCTTGATATATCTCGGTGATATTTTGTGGTTATATGTACATATAAATTATCTACAATCTTGTACAATTTTATTTACAAATGTGTACATTTGGCGGAAATATCAAATGTTTACATTTAGTGGAAATATTAGCAAAAACCTGTTAAACGTTTTTGTTTGAAACATTTTGGTGAGATTTGGCAGTTTTAAGTAAATATGAATTTTTCTTTCAGTCTGTAAAATTTTATTTAAGACTTCCTACTTTTGACCGAAATATTCACAAAAACCTAGGGGATTACTTTTTATGAAACGCCCTGTAGATCACTGCTATAGTGTTAGAAGTACAAGTGATAAGTAATTGTAAGCTTATCAGAAAAATATATAAGCTGATGACGACATACTAAAAAGCCTTCTGTCTTTCTTAAAGACACGAAGGTGTTATCGACACGGTAACAAATAGTAATCTATGTGACTATATGCAGCATCGATAAGATTATATGCCATTTTTCAATACATACACACTGATTGGTATGCACAGCAGAAAACTTGGCCGGTATTGCGGTCAAGTCTGGATTTGACCTTTAGACCTGGCCTTAATTAAGAGAGAGGACTGTTGAATGATTGAAGTCCATCGAAGGGCCTTGATCAACCCTGCTGGACAACTTAAGAACCGAGCGATGCAGAATAATCTTCTGGCTCAGAAATAGCAGCAGCAGCAGCAGCAGCAGCTGCAGCAGCAGCATTGACGGTGACGTCGTTCACAGCAGCAAACCATCGAAGTGGACGAGAGGCATGCAGCAGGACGTCATGAGGAGAAGATAGGACAAAGGAAGACAGACAGACAGACAAGGCGAGACAGGCAAACGAACAGGCAGGCTTCGTTTCTTTGTAAGCATGAAATATAGCGGCTTGAGGGATTGTTCCTCTTCTCTCTGGCTCTCTATCTATCTGTCTATGTCTATATGTATGTCTGAACCTGTCTGTCTGTCTGTCTCTCGTTCTCTCTAATTATATAATAGCCTATATTATATAATATCGAAACAGACGCAGTCCGAATATGGCGCTTAAGTTTTTGCGTCGATCTCTACTGATCAACAGAGTGAAAGATCCGATCGATGATCTGTCCTTCTGTGAGAACCACTCTACAAAACACAGAAAACACAGATTTGATTTCTACAGATTTTGGGACCCTCATAAACATTTTGGAACTTGTGGGCTCCATGCCATGGCTTAATGGGTTCATGTTTTATTATCAAGCACTAAGTTTATTTATACCAGTATAACATGGTACACTTATTATTATATTGGGCCTAATTATTGGTTAATGTAAAGTCTATCATAACAGCTCGATCATTTTGATAAGGATTCCTAATTCAACATCAGGCATAAGGCCCAAGGTCACAACGAAAGGGTGGGTAAAAATGGCAGATTCACTGGTGGTGAAAAGGACAATGACTGGTGGGGAAACTGAGAGGACTGGTGGGGAATTTCCCCACCAGTCAACATGTTAAAAAATGCCCTGCAGAAAACAATCGCAATGTGCTACGTAAAGAGTTTCAATCGTTAGGCCCCTAGCGTGCAACGTTGTCTCTGTGGGAAGATTAATCTGTTCCGTAGAGTGGCTTTGTATAATATATGAATTGAATCTGACTGAACTGCGTGCGGTTTGTCCGTTGTTCGTCTTCGTCGTAGCGCTTCTTCCGAGGGGTTTCCCTCCTAGCCTCATGGCTATTCAATTGGCGTCGTTGCTGCTGAGAAGTAGGTGTTGACTCGGCTGCTGAGGAGAGAGTCACTGGGTTTAAGACCGTGGCGGTGTGCAGAGAGTGCATCTGAAGAGACAGATGAATTGGAGAGGGAGGAGGAGGAAGATTGTGGATGGAGGGATGGAGGGAGGGAGGGTGGAGGCGGTGGATACGGTGACAGAAAATGAGGAGGATTAGGAGGATTAATCTGCTCCGTCGAGGAGACAGTGTAACAATTAGGCGCTAAGTTCGGCGTCGGTCGCTGCAGTGTCTGCATGCACTGTGGCCACGGCGACAATTACGCTAATGTATTCTGGTATTCATGGGTGGCATTAGAGAGAGAGTAGAGCAGCATCGACTGCTGCTCTAGAGTAGAGCAGCATCGACTGCTGCTCTACTCTCCTCAGTCGATGATGGCCAGCTGTCTGTCCCTAAATCCACTGCTAAATCGTCCGGTTGATTTATCAGATGGACCAGCAGCAGAAAGGCCCTTTCATTCTGCTCATTCAACCTCTTCCATTGATATGCATGTGCGCGAATCTTCTGATTTATATATATATATATAGGGCCTATGTATATATGCGGTTGGAGAGAAGAGCGTATGCTGGGGTGCACGGTGTCGACTGTGGGCGTATCAATTCGCTTACATGCCTACCTCTGTACTAGTCATGTTTGGGATTATAATAGGTCCCAGACAGACAAACAGCCACATAATTTATATAGCGCCCTCAGAGCAAGCTCAACAGAGGCGCTCCGAACGCGATGGATGACACCGCTACGCTCTTCTTCGTATGACATATTGTGTTGGACATATCATGGGGCTCATGCACCACGCATTGACACCGACCGATTCTCGCTTCAAACCTATCTCTTCTCTCTCTGGGTTTTCGCACTGCACGGGAGCGCTTCTGAAGAGCGTGCACATGCTGTGTGAGAAGAGAGCACTTTACAAATTTGCAAATACAAATATATTTTACAATACAATGAATACATTTCGATTCTGTGAAACAGTGTTTCTGTTTCATCATCATCATCACAATCATCATCATCATCATCATCATCATCATCACCACCACCACCGCCTCACTATCATCATATCATCAGCATCGCCATCATCAGCGGCAGTTTCTGCACCGCATCCGGTATAGCAGAGCACCGCAATGGCTTCTGTCTATCGTATACAGGAGATGCGCGAGACCCTTCACTGCGCATCGACTCCTGCAGCAGCAGCAGCAGTAGCAGAGGCAGCAGCAGTCCATCCAACTGATAATCGTCGCTTATAATCTTTTGGCATTGTGTCGTCGAACGCTTTCTATGGCTTCCTCTTCGGGCTACACTGCCTTATCCTCCTCTCTCTCTCTCTTCCACCGCCAAGCTTTTAAACAGCTCTTGACTTTCTTCTGCCATCTCTTCCTTCTCCACCTCCTCCTCTTCCTCAGCCTCTCTCCTGCCATTCTCCCCCATACTCTTCTTCCTTCGTAGTATCCCTTTACCTGTGCCTTATCCAATTTGCAATGCACCCTTCTCCGTATATACTCCTCCACTGCCGCGTCCTCTTCTCCTTCTGCTTCTCCGCTTATTTAGAATTTATAAAACATTCGTTCTTCTCATTCTTCTTGCTCTGTCATCCGCATCATCTATATAGTATATATATATATGCATACAATATATGTCTTAGAAATATTCTTTCTTTCTTTCTTTCTTTCTCTGATTTTCCTTGTTACATTTCGTCATTTCTTTCTATAAACGCGTTACTGTACGTCCGCCTTCACCTACTTGTCTTTCGTCATCTTTCTTTATTCCTTCCCTGACTCATTTCTGCTTTCCTTTCTGCCTCTAATCAGTTCTTTATTACATCGCGATCGATTCCTTTGTTTTTCACACTTCTTTTCTGTCTAAGTGTATCTACCAAGACTAACATAATTAATGGTGACATTTTGGATGTCATTTTAAGAAAGTTAACCATCATGATGATGATGATGAAAATGACAATGGTGGTGACAATTGCAATAAAAATAATAAGAAAACCAATAATATTCAATAATAACAGCAGTCGAATTAAGAGCAGGAGAGGGGTTTTGAGGATGGGAGTATTCCGTAGATAATAAATAGTCAGGTGAGATACAAAATTGTTATATTTATTGCATAAAAGTTCAGCCATTTTGCCATCTACCTACCAAAAGTTATTGCAATTGGTGAAAATTTGACGAAGTTCTGACAGAAGCAGTTTTGCACAATTTTTGTGGGACACGGTGTATATTCGTTTACTAAATTCACATTGACAGACCACAACGTTATTACAGACAGGTTATACGAAATACGGTCCGCATAGCACGACACGCAGGTCGGCTTAACAGCGGGTTCGACTTATACTAATGGCCTAAGAACTGGATCACTCCTGGTACGGCCAAACCAGGAGTGATGCAGAAACAAAGATACTTTTGATTGATGAAGACAGGGCTCGAGTCCTCTCTATCAGTTTGCTTAGAAGTAATTGCTGTATGCCTCCTACAAACTGAATTTTATTTGCTTGACACAAAACATAAACATTGAATTTTTAGCTTGTAAAATCTGTAACCTGCTGCGGCTTTCTAAAAAAAAGACGAATATATTATAATAAAAATTATAAACGACACAGCAGGCTAACTAGTATAACTGTTTATAATAGTCATTGTTACCATCATGATGAAATCGACTCATAACACAAACAAATACAAAACCAAAGGTAGATGAACAAGCTGTATTGCTATGTGTATGACATAGATTAGGCCTAAATATTATCTCCTCTGTCTTCTATCTTCAATTCTTGTCGTCCATTTATATAGCTTTAACTGCGGTTGTTTATGTCTTTCAGCCACTTGTCTTACACCTCTGATGTCGATTCTTTGCTTCCACAAGTTCCGCTTCTGTGTGAAATTCTTATCTTCTACTCCGGCGAACTCCAGTGACTGCCATTCCAACCTTCCACTCTTACAGTCTTCCATTCATGTTTTCCACTCCTGCTGTCTTCTACTCTCTAGTCTTCCACATTTGACTCACTCACTCACTCACTCACCAACCCACCCACTCACTCACTCTCACCCAGTCACTCACCCACTCACTCACTGACTCACCAACTCACTCACTCTCTCACTCACTCTCTCACTCACTCTCTCACTCACTCTCTCACTCACTCTCTCACTAGCTAACTCACTCACTTTCTCACTAACTCACTCACCCACTCACTCACTCACTTACTAACTCACTCACTCACTCTCTGTCTTCTCCTTCCGCCGTAAGCTTCTTCGCCTATTTACTTTACAAATCAGATCGCTCCTACCGACAGACCGACCGGCAAGAGGAAGGAACAACGGAAGCGTATAAGTACTTATTGAATTATCATTGCTCTCCTCGCTCCACATCCAGCCGCTAGGTGGCGTTCTCAGCTTCGGCTGCGGCCACCAGAGGCAGCGTGCATTTTTAGTTGATTTCCCCAGACGCCGCTTGGCCAGCGGACGCCAGAGGGCCAGAGCGATGACGACGACCGCCATGTGATCTCACCCGCGGGACGAGAGATGACGAATGCTATATTTGTCTTGCAATCATTACTGAATCTGCTGCCGAAGTATATACGGGTTCTCCGCTCGGCATACACACACACGAGGAAGGCGATGGCTACCCGGCCACGGCCGCAGCACTGCTGCTGCTGCTGCTGCTGGGTATATGGGGTGGTACGACGATCTTCCACCGCTATCGCAGAGGCGACATCTATCGCAGATCACATACATGCTCACGCACACCATCATATATATATATATATATATATGTATATATGTATGCATACATATTACGATGCTTACATATATACGCGTGCTTACCGCTGGATGCCGGCGGGGGAGGATGGAGTTGTCTGCGAGGCTGATGGATAGGTGTCACTTAATGTAGCCCCTAACTCGATTAATTAAATGGACTTGGTCGACCGTGTTATCGGATTTGTCTAATCGAATTTCGGATCTAATGACTCTAAAGCTTATATAGCGCTGCTCTGTGTGAGATGCAAGAACCGAGAGCCATTCGCTAAGAAGTCGCATTTCAACTCTAAGACAAAAAATATATTTTCATTGTTGACCCATTTTCGTGCAACACGATGGTATACTGGTTGGCGTGTGCTGAAATGTCAACCAGAAAGAAGGTAGGCGGTTCAAATTTCCACCAGCCATGCAGGAGTTTACTTCGAGATAAATTTCTGCTTTTCGCTTGCCGGGAAGGATAGACCTACACTGACCTTCACTGACCTATGGTGACAGTGGGAGGATGAGACGGCCAAGAAGAGGACTCACCTTCATATGACTAAGAAAACGAAGTGGCTAGCACTTCATGCGTATGAATGCCCTCTTGGGGTTAGGCCCTGTACACTTAAGACTTATATGTAATTGAGGACTTGCTCTTGATCTCCTTCTTTCCCTGCTCCACCATCTTTTTACAGAGGGTTTAAAACAACAGCAGCTACACTCTGTATGATCGAGCACTAATTTCAATCTCGTTGCGTCGGTCTTCGCGGGTGGCCGCAGTTCTGTAAACGCTTCTCGCTCAAGTAGGGATTTGCACGGACTGCAATAGAAAAGGGAGCGCTGCATTCTGCATGTGTGTGTTTATGCAACAACTGTAACATACGACACAGGGTGTGCCATCAGCTGCTGCAGCTGCACAGAAATAGACAGTTGCGAGTGACGATGGGTCACGATGCAATCGTATCAGACCACACTAACATTATTAGGCGTATGCAGCATCATATAATTATAGGATTTTATTATAAGAAAGGAAAATTCTACAGATGGGAAACACAGTAGGCGACCAATTATTGTTCATTGAAATGGACCACACTTTGCTATATGTTATGATCCGTTGTTGCTGCTGTTGTTACTGATGTCGATGTTATAATTTTTGCGTCGAGCAAATACCGATCCCTCATGAGTGAATTTAAAATAGTTTTTGTTCTCAGATTCGTCTGTAAGGGTCCATTTATAAAAAAAAATACCCTTAAAGGTGAAGAGAGGCATCTGTGCATCCTTTTATTGTTATCATGCAGTATTGTTGTGGTATAGTTCCCTTACGTTGCGTTGTCTGATCATGCAACAATGCGTCAACGGACGACTCATTAAAAGCCAACTCTGCAGTTAGGTCGAAATTTGGAAGTAACAGAAAGAGACAGACATACAAACAGACAGAGACAGACAAACAAACTGAAAGGGAGAGACAGAGGAATACAGAGAGAATAAAAGAGCAAGAGAAATGGAGACAACAGAAAGAGTGAGACAGATGGATAGTCCATTCTGAGAAAACCACCGGATATAGTCTTAAGGAGTCCTGAGTTATAATAAGAGATTCTGATCATTCTGGTGCATGGAATGAACAGACGAAAAGCGGGGTGTAGCTACATGTATGTAGGCCTACTGCTGCAGATGTTCCATAATATCAGTAAATACATCAGATGCAGCATATTATGCTGCAGCTGTATGTAATGTATGTAAGTATGTATGTATGTATGTATGTATGTATGTATGTATGTAAATACATCGCTGATGTCTTTACTGATATTGTTTACGTTGTGCTGGATGTTGCCATTGTTGTCGTTACTGATGTTTCTGCTGCTGCTGCTGCTGCTGCTGCTGCTGCTGCTGCTGGAAGTAATCAGTTGAGCGATCGGTCTGTCACTCGACGGATGATATCGCGCCGGCAGAATGCGTCGTCGTCGTCGTCGGCGCTGGCAGCGGACAGAGCGATGGCGGCGACTTGAAAGGAGCGCACCTGCCCAGGTGCAGACAGTAATATCGGTCAAGGTGCGTGATTGCCCGCAATCGTTCCAGAGACCGTAAAGAAAGCCCAGTAATCCGCCATTATTCCTAATTATACGCTGGTCGCCTGATTAAGCACCTGATACCCAACGAAATTACCTGTAACCGTACGTGGCTGCAGTCTGCTCAAAAGGTCCTCTGAACGGATCAGTCCCGCTACACGTATGTATCCATTCATGTTGTATGCATTAATGTGTACGTGCATATGTATGTGGCCTATGTAATGTATGTATGTATGTATGTAAGTATGTATGTATGTACGTGTAGTGTAGGTAGGTTTGTAGTGTAGCAGGATTGTATTGTCAGCAACGTCTGCTACCAATCGCTGGTACGAGAAGGTTACTACTCGTACGGTTGGCCCCGCTGCATTGCATGGGACGTGGATATGATGCTTCATGAGCTTGACAGGATCGCATTGCCACCGCAACATCAGTATATCTACCATTGGACAGATTGGAAGGCATGAATTCTTTACTGGATCTGCACCAGAGTATGTCTTTGTCTGCTTATCCTGGATATGTTCTACTGCATTACGATGTTTACCTTATATGGAACAACTATACCAAGCAATACGTTGCGGTTGGACCGACGGAAAATAACATCCCATTGCCAAATAAAAGTGACAATGATATTAATAATTAATCAAACGATCCAAACTAAGACCACAACTTTGTGAAAGCTATATATGAGTGCCACTTATTTAGAGTTGGAGTTACTGCCTGCGAGGTCGCTGAATCTGGGAACGCATTGACTTTTCGAACGTAAATTGACCTTTTCGCCTCACGTGCGAGAACTCCTTTTGCTAAATTTCGAGTTTCTTCTTCAGCTGAACCTAGTCTTAGGCCTATAAGAGTATGAATCAGCTGCCTACTTCCTAGCTGATTCGGTTCTTACTCTATGGATGGTCTTCTCTCATATTTCCTTCTCTCTTATAGTTAATGTTGTCGCTTAACATGTAATAATTAAGTTGACTTGTTGCGTCCTTCGCTATAGTTAACTACAAACTAGCCCGCTGCTTATTTGCTCAATGCTTTCCACCCTGGGTAGCCCTATCTAGCGAGATCATCGATCCCTTCTGGCCCTGTTGTGACAACAGCTGCTGTAATTTCTGCCAATGGTCAGTAACTGTATTCCTTCACGTTAAGATGTGTTGTTGTTGCTGGTTACGATAAAGAATATTGAATTGATTGAATCGAAGTGAATTGAATCATCATCGTCCACGCTATTACTCTACTGTTTCTATTAGCTGTGGAATAGAGTATTAAGTTATACTCTGGTGCGCAGCGTTTACGACCCAAGTTCGGTTCAGAAAGTCCCTTCAGGTCGCAATATCAGTCCCGCATACTGAGCTGAAATACGCTTGACCAATTTTTTACCCGACGGCAACGGCCTTTGTTGTCATAAGCTGTCGTTAAACTGAAGAAACACCACACCCTTCAGGTCGACTCATTCTTCATTCGCCAGACTGCGTTGAAAAATTAGTTGAAAGCTACAATAAATCTGGCGCCTTTCCTTTGCATGGTTGCCAAAAGAGATTCAATTCGACTCTTATATTACAGCAGCGGTTCTCAACCTTTTGCGACTCTTGGACCACTTAGGCCTAGATAGTTTTCGCTGGTGTCACGGACCACCGCACACATTTTTTACCTACAAATTTCAAAAAAATATGATAACCTTTTTTGTCATTTGTCCAATTTTCATCTAAAAATCGATATCCACCCATAAATTAATTTAATTGATGAACTTTGTTGTTCAATACCGACATTTTAATACATTTTCTTTGCCTTTCACATGCGAAGAAACATAAAACGTTCAAGTTCCTAAATTTATTCAAAACATTTATTATATTGCCACCAACACGCGGACCACCTGGCATATGCCCGCGGACCACCAGTGGTCCACGGACCACAGGTTGAGAACCTCTGTATTACAGAGACCTGAATAGTTAATTCTTACCCTATTTGGGGGTGCTTGGTTAGTATAGTGGCTAGCGTACTGGACTGTGTTTGCAGTTTAGTCGTTAGCGTGCTGTACTGTCAAGCAGGAGGTACCG
>JAQFXW010000233.1:0-21321 GCA_034693945.1 Dendrobaena attemsi | reverse complement strand
GAAAGAATTTTAAACTGAATACGGGCAGTAAGAGGAAGCCAATGAAGCTGTTGAGTCATGAATTTTGAGATGTGAGCGAACTAGGCATCAAAATGTACAATGAGGATAAGAAAATGAGATCGCAAACACTTCCTATCCAAGTCTGTGTTACTACCCAGTGTTAATGCAACAACTTGCTTTTCTTCTGTAGACACGTCTTTTAAAACCTTATTTTATGAAGGTGCTGAAACTCGTCTAGGCAAAGAGGTAATTCTTAAGAAAGGCTTAAATTTTCTTGAGCTATTTCTGGCAGTTAATGTTTTAAGTGAGTAGGCCTATGTTGTTTGATGTTCATTGATTAAATGCCTTTTTGGATGTACTTACCATCTTGTTATTAATTTCATGAAAGTGAATCTCGCACACTTTGTCAACGCTGGTTTCATTTTCAAACGTCACAAAAGCAAAACCTAAAAAACAGAAACTATAACAATTGAAACCGTTTTCACAGAAACTGATGAAAAAAACTTTTAAAATCAGAATAAAGAATGTATGTACCTAACTGGCATTTTTAATAATATCTACTGAATTTCAGATCTGAAATCGTACTCAATGATATTAATTAATCCAACTATTAACTCATGAAATCCAACGTAATTACATTAATCAAATCCAATGTTGTTATATTAATCAAATGCCAGTTTGACACATTAAAATTCAACAACCTTAAAGATAAATAATAAATCTTCTTAATCAGATTTGGCTATTGCTTAAGCAATCACAAAACTTCTTCACCAACATGCAGTGAATAAATTCCCAGCTTATAACTTTATTGATTTCTGTTGCTGTCAATTCTTACAAATCAGAAATGGCCATTGAGCTGATAATTATAGATAGACTGCAGTTTTTTCACGAGAAACAGAACTATAAAAAATGATAATCCCCACAATAAAGAACAAAATACTACATCTGGAAGCTGAGAGATGACATCTATGTATGTAAGACGCCTAGTCGCCTACAATGAAAAGGGATAAGCGCCACAATACTGAACACTCGGCTCATTAATATTCATTTCCACTCAAAAAACAGAAAGGCAGGCCATACTTTACACAGAATCCATGAACACTTTCTGAATAAACACAAGCAATCGTACTGGAACTAGATAAAGAACATGTCTTTGATGTACTATGATAAAACATCATTATTGGGAAGTTCTGCAATAAGGACAAGTAATTAGATTCATGGTCACTTTCGAGTATTTGTCATAGAAGTCTGTATTACCACATGTATTTGTCACAGAAAATATAAGGAGTTGCATATTAGTCAAGAGGAACAAATTCTATAAAGCACACAGTGTACTCAAGACTGGCACTGCAGCAGAAATTCACCAGCGTATTTCTGAGATACAAATCTTTACACTGAAATTAATAACACATTGTATTGGGGTGCTTGAAAGCGCAGTGGTTAACGTGCTGGACTAGCACATGCTCTTCTTCCTCTAATAACATAGTAAGCTCTGAACCACAAATTGCCCAAAACACCACAGATGATATTGATCAGAAATCTATTATGTACAGACATCACCCAAAAATTATTTCTAAAAGGTATATTATTAAGAGTTTATTATTAAGACCACACTCAGCACAGCACGTACCATTCTTCGCAAAGCTACATTTCACATTAGTTAGAAATAGGTTTGACCTGTCCAAACTCTGGAATATACTTTATAAAAACGTGGCAAAAATGATTTCCAAATTATGTCATAACCAGCTCATTCAATTATTGTGCAAATTTCATCAAAACTACGTTAATTTATGCTAATTACAGACTCGTCATACACTGCCAATAACCATGTGGGTAAAAAGCCTTCTTCAGAAAAGCAATACTTGGGAGAGAGGGATCAATGGCACAGAGTCTGACAAATCCCAGTTGACTCGAATACACCGAAGTCCAACCCACTGTCAGGCTCAGCCAGAGTCAGTCATCAGTTAAACTAATGAAGCTACTATAATCTATCAGAAATCTCTGGTAATCACAATCAGTTAAATAGACTGTAAATACACAAATTATTGTTCTCAAATTGGACCAGATATGGCTAAAGCTTTGCAGGCTCAGTGTCTAGTAACAGAATCTGGTCTGGAGTGAGTTTATATTAGTTGTTCAGAGCATAACATCCATCCATCTAGATCAGTGGTCTCAAACTCAAGTCGTCTGGTGGGCCACATCAGGATAATTACAATGGTTCACGGGCCGCAACATGACAATTATATGGTGGCACATTTAAATTTTACTATGCACAACGATTAAAACTCAAAGATATCATGATATGCTGTCCAATAATACCACATTCGTTACTAACTAAAAACTAAACTTTTATCCAATTTAAATTCAGAACAGCGATTAGTTTAAGAGGACATGCAGCTTGGCTAATGATCAAGTAAGTTTTACGCTACTCTGCTGGCAGAGTTTCTCAGTTTCCAACTACAATTGCATCAATATTTCGCTCTATTATCTGAGATGCAATTTTCTTTTATCTTCATCAGAGTAAACAGCTCTTCACAAAATAATAGGTCCTATAAGTATTTCCGAACATAGCCAAAATATGTGCATTTGCCAAATGGCATAGTTTGTGAATTTTCATGAGGACACAAAATCTCACAAGGTTTGAAAAGTATTCTTTCGGCAAAGGCGTGTGAAGGTCTTGCAATTATTTCACTGAGGACATAGCTGAGCTGGCCCTTATAGAATTTTCACTAGACTGTAGACCTGACTGGACACGATAGGTACTGTAGCCTCTACACTTCTGAAGTCTAAAAGTTATAAGATGATAATCATAGACTCAATAGACTAGTTTTTCCTGCAAAGGCCAGGAAAAGGTAAGCAGACCAGGTGGGGACGTCACGGGCCGCAAAATATGAGTCCACGGGCCGCATACGGCCCGCGGGCCGCGTGTTTGAGACCACTGATGTAGATCCTCTTATTGTCTTTACCATCTGTCTTCTATGGTCTATGATGGTTTGTGTAGCACCACTCCGGCTTCTCCGCTTAATAAAAAGACAATTATTATGAGGCCATGGCTTCTGTGGCTTTTCTCTTTTCCTGCACAAAATACTCTGAAAGTTATTCCTTGACAGAACCAACATCATGAGGTTTTGATTTGAATTACTGTCTACACAGTATAATAGTAAAGCATTAAAGGCTTCGGAGGTATTCTGAGTTATGCTAATTTCCAATTTATCTTTTCATGGCCGCCGAGTCTTCAGCATATTTTACATCATTCGCTGTAATCGTTGACCCTTCAGTGCACAGCTAATAGGCTTCAATGCTCGTCTCCAGGAATAGATTCATCCCGAAGAAAACAGGAATTACATACGCAACTTGGTCTGACCAAAACCAATCTTGAGTCAAACCAGAATCAGAGTGCTCAAACACGAGAACAGCAAGAGCTTAGAAGCAGCTTCAAACATCAAAGTCAAACGGATAAACAATCTTATCAACAGGAAAAATGCTCTCAAAAAGATTTTTTTAAAATACAGAAGACGGATTCAGGACTGAACGCCGCAAATATCTTCATTGCAAAACGTATGTTGACCTGAACAATTCTCTCCCATTTTACGCAACAACTGTTCAAGAAGCTCTATATTAATGAAGGAAAATAATACAGGTTTTTGGACAATTGGTAAACACAAACATGTCTTGCTCTACAGTAGAGTTCAAATGAACCATTTCTGCAACAACTACAAGCAATGTCCTTACATTTGACAATGATAAAACAATCTGTCATGAATTGTAGATTTTGTAGCCCTCCCCAAATCACTCTCTTGGAAACTATAACTACCACATTTCGTATTCTTTCTGAAACCGTTTACTGCAGAATAAATCAAACAAGGTCATTAATTGAAGAAAATAGCAGACACATGACTGCCATCAGCAGAAAAAATCAGGTTCACTAGATCAGCGATTCTCAACCTTTTCTGACTCAAGGAAATTTATACAGTTTGTGAATTTATTTCTCTTGGTCACGACCACCACTCAAAGTCTGCACCACCATTGATTGTGCATCCTTATTGTTATAACTGTAATAATAATAAAATTGAATTTTAGCATAATCGTTTAAAGTTTTATGCAATTGTGTAGCCATTGGAATAAAGAAAATTTAAAAATTTCATAAAATTCATCTGTTTTTATGTTTTTTTATTTCAGAATATAAATTTTACGGCCTGCTCGTGGACCTCCAGACAGACGGCCGCAGACCACTCGAGGTCCGCAGACCACAGGTTGAGAGCCGCTGCACGATAGATGACGGTTTAATCAAATAACTAGCCCAGTTAGCTACATTGGGAGCGCGTCGGCTATGTGTTTTCACTGTACCGAGTTCGAGCTCGATGCCTGCCGACAATCGGAGATTTAACATCTTGGGCTAACACATGGGGCGTGTGTGGAACAGTGGGATAGTCGATGCCTTGTGTCCAAAGGTTCGATTCAGACCTGAGCCACAGCGTAGGGACCTTGAGCAAGTCCTTCACCTATACTTGCTTGTGGCGCTTCGGCGTGTTAATTACAACACTCCTTCGGGCTGTAGTCGGGACCGCCTCTGAGTAGTAGCGGACTTGAAGGGCCAGAATAGAAATGCATAAATAAACAAATTTGTTTTTTAAGTAGAGGAATAATGTTGAGGAAAAAGTAGTCAGCTCCAGAGATCTACATTTCTGAATGGAAGTGCTGCTGCAAATGTAGACCAGTCCCCAATCTACTTCGTTGCACATACCATGTTGCAGATTGTTGCTTCCTCGCGTTGTCATCATCGACAGTCCAAACAAATGCCCGACCTAAGTCTATAATGACCACCACGCTGGCCAGGGACACGTCAAGCCAACCAAAGTGAGCAGAGTTTTGGCAAAGACCAAAATAATCGGTTTCAACCAGCGGAAGGCGAGCGAGGAGATAATTGCATTGGAATCGTGGGATCACATGATTCGGGATGTTTGTCTGATCGAAAATCCCCATCAGCACATGCACACGCGTTCAGACTCAAATCTGGCCATTTGCAATGACCGGATAGAAGATATACCGACACACACACACACACAGACAGACAGACAAACAGAAGCACAGACAGATACATGGAAAAAACACAGATTCGGGGTCAGACAGGTACAGAAGGAAAACGTAAGGCTAATGAACCTACAGCTTATGGTAGAAGATCGATCAACAGAAGGGGTAGAGAAGAGCTTAAGAGACCAGAAGCTATAAAAAAAGAGGGCATGCATAGAAATAACTGAAGGTAAAGACCATGAGATGCAGACAGACAGACAGACAGACAGTGTGGGTAAATGGGAGTCAGGAGTGGGGCGTGGTAGTGTAGTGTAGTAGTGAAGGTCGCCGCCTTGCAACTGAAGGGTTGCAGGTTCGAATCCCACCCGCCGCGTAGGGACCTTTAGCAGTCCGTCACTCACAATTGCTCAAGCGCTTAGGCGTGTAAAACTCCGACAAACCTGCTGGCAATAGGAGAGCCAAATGATATTTAAGACATATAAAATGGACAGTCAACCTGAAAGCGACAAAGAAAAATTATAAGAGTCAGTTGAAGATTGCAAGAATACAGAATTGTAGTTTGGTTTGTCACAAGGATTTCGGCTACTAGAGGAAGATCACTAAACCACTGGAGAATGTCTCCTAAAATTAACTTCAGCCAAAGTTAACTGAAAGATATAATGACAGAGAAACAGACTGAAAAGCACAGAGATCGACAGAGATCGAGATAGATTGAGAGAGAAAGAGAGAGACAGACAGAGAGAGAGAGAAAAAGAAAAATGAAAGTCCAAGTTGGTTGTGACCTGGTTCAGTGCTATTGTTAGTGCTGTCTCAGACACAATCACCATCTTAGCCATACACTTCATATGCTTCTGATAAATATGCATAAAATTAATGCAGCATAGCATACAATCATAATCAACATCTTCTATGGCACACTGCATGGTTCCAGTTAACATTTCTAAAGGTATAAACTTAATCAAAGGAGTCCTACTGTGCTGTCAACCCTGAAGACAAAGGACATTAAGATGATGGCACAAGCCATCCTAGCAGCAACAATAAAAGCCTTTAATTGCTGCAACAATAAAAGCTTCGAATTGCCAACGGTCCCCAGTACTTCCCAGAAACCCCATAGCAGCAGAATGTTGCCGAGTGCAGGTACACTGTCCCTCTCTCTGACCTTGGCCCGCAATGGCACTCCCTGGCCCGAAGCAGATGCTGCTGAGAACCATAAAGTTGAGCAGTTAGCTCAAATTTTAAGGCCTGCAATGTGTCAACCTATTCCCCAATCCCTAGCAAAGTCGTTCCAAATGATTTATCGTAAACGTGGGAGGCACGTCGGGAGATAAACCATCAAAGCTGGCATCATATGGAGCACCATAAATCGCTGCGTGCTACGCTAGCAAAACATTACTCAACACTCGGTGACGTGGATTTAACATATTAACACTTGTGACAAGACAAACAAGTTCTACAGAACATGTCCCCGTGACTGTGACAGCCATCAGCGTTGTACCAGAACTAATTACGAAAGGTAATCACGGTATTTGCAATTCAATCTCTCAACATTTTCTGCTCACTAATCAGCTGTAATGGGAAACCGGATGAAGAACATTGTGAAAGACTGATCAACCTTCTCCTTCACATACGGCAAGATATATCGACAGGTAATAATATGCAAAACTGAGGAGTCCAGACCTCCTCGAAGCTTACTATACACTAGCGCCACTACACTGTGGTTCAAAAACAAGTAAGCCAAACTGTTTTTGATATATCTCTACTACCTGACAAAGAATCATTCTAAAATTTTCCATATATATAGAAAAGTGGACCAAAAATGTTATTCCAAAATATCATATGAGTCCAATATACCATAAATGTTATATGAGTCTTTAAACTTCATACACCGAAATTTAGGTTTACAAGCAAATTTCTTTCACATTTTGTAAAAAAAGTGGGCTAATTCTAACACGAAGACAGTTTTATTATTTTTCGAAGAAATTCTCAGTTGTAGGCCTATGGTTTGATGATTTAATTAAAGAAAATGTGCAAAAATGTCCTCCTTCTGCTTCTGCTTGTACGCAAGCCTGGAGGCATCGGCGCCATTGAGCGACAGCCCGTCGATTATCCTCTAGCGTAAATATCGTCTTCTTTTTGCACAGGAAAACAAACAAAAATCATGAAACAAAAAAGTAAGAAAATATGCATTTTTTCTTTTAAAAACACTGATAAAATAATTATAGTTCAAGTTTTAATATTTTGTTCATAACATGAAAAATTGGTGGTTAAAGTTTGGCTTACATTTTTTTGAATCAATGAGTCAAAATTTGCTTGTAAACCGATTTTTCAGTATATGAAGTTTGAAGACTCATATAAAATTTATGGAACATTGGAATCATATGATGTTTTGGAAATTTTTTAGTATGATTCAATATTAGGTTTTGGAGATAGGTCAAAAACAGTTTGGCTTACTTTTTATTGAACCACAGTGTATATCCAAAACCACTTACAATCCTTAGATGTCTTTCAGGCATCTGGAACTAATGACAACGATGACAATGATGATTATGGTAATTATCAGAGTGATTGTGATATTGATGCCTACGACTACCGCTGAACAATCCAACCCCAACCAGATTGCAATTGCTTCTCATTGTGCAAGAATTCACATATAATATCATCATCCCTGGATTGGCTCTTCCAGAAAGGAATAGTTACTAATTTTAAATGGAGTACTAGTGGGGACACGGTCATTTATTTCTTCAAACTGATTGGTTAATAAGATGACTGGTTTCCTGATTAATGTCTTCCTACTAATTTAAATGCAAGATGTCTTTCAATGCCTATATGGACGACTGCCCTCTGAAAGAAGGACACTATCAAGAAAACAGCACAGCAAACACCAGTTGCAGCCAAAGGCACAACTATCTTCTATGCAACTGCACATTAATATGTCCTTCTAAACTTTCTAAAGTAACCAGACAAAAGTGTCTGGGTTTATATTACGACGACAGTACAGTACAACAGGCCTTCGGGCACAACGAGTTTTTAAATGACAAATATTCTTTAATAATGAACAGCATGAAAGAGATACGACATTCGACATTCGTGACAACACATATATAGTCAGGCAAAATTGTGCCCCATGGCGAAACCAATGACTCTGAAATAGTTGGGGATCTGTGCCAAAACTGGACTGGAGGAGACCAGTTGAGAGCTTGAAACACCATGTCCTTCTGAGTAATTCTGCATGAGAATCCACTACAGGTGTTGCGTAGGCCTGCATGCCAAACACCGAGTCCAGCAACAATTGAAGCCACAAATACTTGAAATTGGATGCTTGTTATCATTCCATTTATATAGACTGTCCTCAATGAACTATGCTAAGCAGCTTTGCATGAAGAACTTGCAAAGTTTCAAACAATGTTTGACTGTTTGGACGAAAGACAAACCCTAATTTAGTCAAAAGGAAAATTCTATGCAACTGCACGCCATAACAATAGTTTTCATGTTCAGTAACATTTATTATACTCACACATTTCTATACTGCCCTTTCAAGTTCACTACCACTCAGAGTCAGTCCCGACTACAGCCCGGAGGACACAGAAGCGCCATGAGCAATTGTGAGTAAAGGACTTGCTCAAAGGTCCCTATGCAGCTTGGGTATGAATCGAACCCACGACCTTTCGAATGCATGGTGGCGACTATGCCACCACACCACCACGCCCCACAAGAGATGATACAACAGGTCAGAACAGAACACCACAATGGGGGATTGTGAAGTACGTAATCCAATTCAAAACACAGATCATTGGGCAATTTTTAATGAATCTATGTATTATAGCAGCCAAAGATACTATATACAGAATTACCTCGCAAACTATTAAGAAATGAAAGTTGCATCAATGCAAGAATCAATAGAAGGCTAATAATATAGAACAAATTACTGATACAAAGGTGGGTGCAGTCTAGTGTTCAAGCGCTAATATAATACTGTCCGAATAACAAGAGTCAACTTGCCCACACAAAAGACAACAAGTGTCAGTGATTGCATGCACCAGTGTGTTTGCACCTGGTGCAATCCTATTTCTAGAGACACTCTTTTGTCACCTGAAGCGAGTAAAATTACGAGTCTAAGCAGAAATGATATTCGCATATAGTATTTGCACCATGGTACTTTTGAAGTAATTTTGAATATACAAGAAGTTGAGAGATAGACACTTCAACCGAAATCAATGAGAATCAGCAGCATAGAAAGGAACAAATTTCGAGGATTCTCTATTGAATGCGATCTGAAAATTCCACAAATTTCATCCAAACATGCAATTTCTCTATTAGAGAGTAAAAATCACCAATGACAGTCTCCTCTGCAGCTAATAAGCTAATTAAATGAAGTCATCAACACTTCAGTAACATGGCTGTTCTTGCCTTCAACTTACGGGACTGCACTTCTTCTACACCAGTTATACATTATATCATACATATCTAGAAGTTTGTAAATCGTCTATCACAGGACAACTATTGAGAGATGCTCTTAGCACGAAAGCCCTCGGAAAAAGAAATGTCTTTAGAGAGCGAGAAGATGATGATGAAAACCCAGACAATCGTTTTGCCATTAATAAGGAGAAGGTCATTCCAAATGGAGGGATCAACACCAGAAAACATCCAACGTGTAAAATACGCGTGAAATAGTGGTATATACAAACATACATACTTAGATTGCTAATAACTGAAGCCGAGGCACGTAAGGTGCCCACCATCGATGTTCAATGCAGAACATGTATAAGTGCAACAGGTACAAGAGAATCCTTCGTGCAAGTGCACTTCCACACTGATTCCATTCCCCAATGCCAGGAGACTGCTAGGCTAATAATGGCAAGTTCCTAAATTAGCAATCATCTGCATCAGTTCCCAAGGTGGTTAGAGGAGAAACCTGGAAGAGGAAAGCGGAAGCAACTATGCTGGTTTCCACCAGTTATCCACCAAGTTCAAGTCAATATTCTGGATAGATATTGTTTCCGCAGCGCACTAACGTGAACTCTGATTTCCAAACAAAACCAAATTCCAAAAGACCCCGTGATAACGACCGGATACCATAACGAACCAATGGAAAATTATTTCCGTACAAAACAAACAACCAATCATCCAAGCAGACAGACAAAGAAGAGACATAGGAAGACAGGCATAGAGGACGACACATACACTAAACATACAAGGAGAGATACTATAACACATGCAGAGGGATTGCAGCCACATGTGATAATAGCCAGAGACATACGACACACACACAAAACTACCTACATTATAATATTCAATTCTCACTATCTCTAAATATTTTCAAGCTCTGTCTGCAAAGAAGAAATAGAAGATCAATAGAAGGAGGAGAAGATGCAGAAGATGATGAGAAAGAGAAAAAGAACAACAACAAGAGCAGTCTCTAAAGCAAGCTCCGAGGAAGATATGAAACAGTATGAGTGTGAAGCATCAATGACTTCATTTTCATTGTCTTGGATCTTGAGAGCCCTCTATCTCATCTTCCCAACAGTGAGCGGTCAGTGTACTCAAAATAGCTGAGTTGGCTAGGAGCTAGGGGCCCAGCCAGGCCAGCTATATCCAACTAAATTTCTGTCCTTGCAGGCATTAAACCCTTGCTGACCTCCCCCTTAGTAATAAAAATGAAGGCAATTTAGTGGCTCCCTAACACTGCCAAGCCTTCACAAGTTTACAAGGGTATTTATGACGATTCCAACACATCAACCACTGCACTTGGGTAGTGGAATAGTCGAAGGCTCCAGCCACGGTTCCATTCAGACTTTGAGCTAGTCCTTCACTCACAATTGTCTATTCCCGTGGCGTGTAGTCCGGACAGCCTCTGAGTAGTATAGCAGACTTGAAGAGGCGCTTAAGAAATATATGAATAATTGAATATATGAATAAATAAAATAAATTATACTATCTTATATCGAAATATGCAACAAGATAACACAAATTTCATAAATAGGATGCTTATAAAAACATTTATTAACTTTCAGCCTCTAAGACATGACTGCTTCTTCCTTGATCTGCTCCCAGCATTAACCAGAAACAATAATTACTTCTCCTCCTACGTAAACTCACTGCGGATTGTCAGTTTTTGCTATTAAACGAAGATACAATACAACACAATACTGATAACTTCCGTCTTTAATTTGAACCCAGGCGACAAAACCTTTATGAAAAACTTTCATTCTGCAGATACCAGTCATCCATGAAAACAACTTCCGGCAGCGCAGACTATGCACTCACTATAGATGCACATCAAAAACGCATAATCATGCACACCTACCAAATCTAATCACACGACTTCTAAATCATGATAATTATAAGAAGTCGCCTGTACTTGTGTGGAAATTTATTCTGAGATAATTGCTCAAGCTGTCCTAGACAAACAGTGTCAGCATATACAGTGCAAATACGAGCCGATTCGCTTTGATCCTGAGCACTAATGTCTCGAAGATTAGGTGAAAGCCTCAAACGGCCTCTTGAGCAACATCGTGCCTAATGGTACAGAAATTCTGCAGCCAGTCTTATGGCTCAGGCACACACACACACACACGAGCAAACGCAATCAGCGAGCATCAATAACTAAATACAGATAACAATATAATACATCTATGTATACTTTGAACACGCTTTGCTTCTTATTTCTACTTTACAAAAGGCAGCATCATTCCTTTGGACAGGCAGCGCCATCTATCTTCAGTGGACCACAAAAGCCCCTACATAAACGGCATGGCAGTCCGTGATGCAAATCTGTGAAATATAGTTACAGTGGGATTTTATCCAACAGTCTGTTACATGCAGAGCAGATTTAAGAAACATCCAGACCATTAGTCATGCCTGCAGCGCTGCAGTCGACATATCTTTTAAAGCCTTCACCGCAATAATTCTTCCAGGCAACCCTTGAAATAGGTTTGTCAAAAAACCGAGCACTCACCTCTCATCACATCTTAGTGAAAAAATACCAACTGTCATCAACATCATGACTAGTTCTTGACATGTTATGATTAGTGACTGTGGGTGTTAAATGCAAAAGCAGTATATACATGTACCGTGATATCGTACTTAGTCTCGATTCCTTCCTTCCATCCATCCATCTACCCTCCATCCATCCATCCATTCATCTACCCATATCCATCTATCATTCCAATCATTCATCCAATCATCCGTCAGCTGTTCTTCGCTTCCTGTGTCTGATCAAAGGATATTCTCATACTCTCTCCCTCTCTGGCACTGTTTCCTGATCTGTTAGCACATTTGTTTCTTGGTTCCTGCATTTGCAGAATTCCTACATTTCTACGCAACATGCCTACACGAAACCTTTGAGAGTGGAAGTGGAATGAAGGCACGCATAGAAACAGGCAAGACACAGTTTCAGTCTTCCTAGAAAACTCCAACTGAGTCTACCATAAAGCCTTCTAAATTCCAGTGTAATTAATAATCAATAAGTCTGTAATGGTTTGTTGCGTGCCACAGCAAACCCACTGAATCAGCAGTCTTCTAATTTTAAGCCAAACTACATTAACAAGTTTCATGCATCAAAATATTTCCAGTTATCTCCAGGCCACTGCTGTTGCCATTTTAAACGAGTTACCACATCTGGACAATGTTAACAATAACAATAACATTAAAAACAATAATAATAATTTGTATAGTGCTGTAACACTGGTTGTACCTAAGGGAGAAATTCCATAGATGGGCGCTGTCTTATTATTGGCCTTTCTCTAAATCCTCAAGGCAAGAGTAAATAAAGTGGACTAGCATATACATATTTGCCCAAGTATGCATGCAGAAGATGGTATCTGTGACGAAGAGGAGGACATGAAAAGAGAACAATTTGGAATTAAAGGTAAAAAGGTCATTCGATTTTTCTATAGTGGCTGTATATGGCCTCGACCCCATGAGTGAGATCCTTCACTACCGCTCGTCCGTCTGAAGGGACGCCACGCCACTTTAGGTCCCCGTGATAGGAACGAATTAGCAGCTGAGACCCAAAAGACGCAGCTTGGATCTCAGCAGCGACACTTCGGTGATCGTGACGGGATGGTCTATTCAGAGGTAGGCACGTGCGGCATTAGGCCTTCATGCGTCTATAAAGGGACGATAGTCCGTGGCCGAATGGGAATTGCCGTTTTGTCTTTTATTTGCACAAGAACTCGTACACAGTTCGTGCATTTCTGGTCCTATGTGACTTTATACTTTTCGTGGCTAGCCATCTTCATTCTGGAAGCCCATTTCTTCTCGATTCCGATGTAGAAGTTCATGTCGTTGGTCTTTCGTGAAACAGTCAACGAGACCACGCTTATTGATGTAGCACGGTAAGCTATTCTGTATCGTTATTTGCTTATTTTCATTTATCTTGTATGTAACTATTGTTTTATTTGTCATTAATTATATTTTTAACTTCATTGAAGAATTTACTTTGAGTCTTTGTGCTTCTAAGGCAGACCTTTTAGAGCTGAGAATCATGTAAGATAACCTAGACTAATTATGTAGAGCTTTGAATCCTTAGGGGCCTAACAATGTACAATAAATGATGATCTGATAATCAAGGGATAATAGAAAGGTATCATATTTAACATCTCAATATTAGGCTCAAATATGTACGCACGTTGTATATGTTAGTGCAGCGGTTCCCAACCTGTGGTGGTCCACGGTCATGTGCCAGGTGGTGGGACAAATTTTTAAAGGATTTTTTAAACTGGGCGTTTTACGTTTCTTCACATTTGAAAGGCAAAGAATATCGGTATAACTGAAAAAAGATCATCAACTAAATTTAGGAGTTGGATATGGATTTTCAGATTAAAATTGGACGAATGACTAAAAAGGTGATCAACTAAATTTAGGAGGTGGATAGGCTATCGATTTTCGGAAGAAAAAAATTGGCTGAATGACCACAAAAGGTCATCAAAATTTTTTAAAGAAATTTTGAGGTCTGCTACTCAAAACTTTTGCGGTGGTCTGCGATGTCGATGAAAACTTTCTAAGTGATCCATGAGTCCTAAAAGGTTGGGAACCACTGTGTTAGTGGATGTGTTACTTGTGTACATGTATGTACATTGTATGTGTATATGCCCAGCTTATGCAACTGCACGCATCTTGTATGCGCATTTCTGTATGCAACCAGTAACTGTAGTGTATTGGTATCGATCTCTGTATGCATTTGCATGTTTATAATGCATACAAAGGCAATATGTGTGTGTGTCTGTGTGTGTATGTGTGTGTGTGTGTTGGTGTGCAAATTGTGCATGTACTCGTAAATCCTTAAGAAGAATGAGAGCAGTAGCCCTAAGGCAGCCATGGGTATGAAGGGTTATCGGCTTCATTTTCTTAACCTCAGCACACGAGGGCAGCAGGCCAGTCCTAATCCTCTGCCGTCTCATCTTCCCACAGACAGTGCAGTTATCCCCTGTTGGAATTGGCTAGAAAGAAACGTGGAACAGAAATCAGGAACCCAGTTTCTGTCCTGGTTGGAATATGGACCCCTGACCTCACCATTGACAGTATAGCAAGCTAAACACTACACAATCAGCACCAGAATATTGAGCCATAAACATAAACAAAATAAACACCTGTCAAATATCCCACAGAAGTTCTGTCAGCCCAAGAACCTCCCACAACGAAGACCCAACCTGAACAGGAAGTCCCAACTCACAAAATGGTAACAGATTAATCCAAAATATAAAGAATCAGTGACCCTGTCAGCTCCATTATTTCACTAGTAACATTGGAGGGATGGCCTTGAATCAAATGTGAAAATGATGAGAATTTATAAATGTAACAAATTTAATGAAGCCACTTTATAACGTTTTATCTTCACACTAATCATCAGCAAAGTCTAATAAATACAGTAAAGAATGACATATATAACAACTAATATGTGCATAAATCCAATTTATGAGGTTGAAATACCTACATGTTGCCCGTTTCACAGATGATGTTCTGTATGCCCAGAATGTAACTACTTAGTACTTACGAGCCACAATACGTATCAAACAACCACCACATGCAAATGACTCTGAGAAGACACGATGCAGCGCATTTCACAGGAAACACAAGAAAATCCCAAGAACAGCTAGAGCGTAATGTCCTCACCAGAGTCAAGCAATGCCATTCATAAGGAATTCGTTGCTACCCAAAGCGATAGCAGAAATATAGAGATATTGTCAAACGTTCTTTCATCACGGCGAGGGGCCATGGAGCATTGGATACAGGCTGGCGCAAAGGGCAGACGAACCAAGTTCAATACCAGAGCCAGGAAAGAACGCATCTCATGAAGACTCATCCCTCATTCGCTAGACTGTGTTGTAAATCGAGATGTAGAATGCATGCGGCGCCCTGCGTGGCTGCCACAGGTTAAATTCATTCGACTCCTGTAATAACCTGTATCATTCATTCTACTATGTCGGTAATCATAATGTGGTGTGTCAGTTTGAATCTTAATAAACTAAAATAATATAATAGTAATCTGCCATTCAAGATTCTTCAGTGAAAAAGGCAAATCAGTGCACAATATATTTTTAAGAGCCATCGCAGAAATCACAGCTAATTTGCTAGATACAGAGCCCTGGTGCGAGGGGCAGGTCTACGCTAAACGTGTCAAGTTCCTTGCCGACAAGAAACAACAATTGGAACATGACTTGGCTGAACCAGAAAACTCAACCTAAGGAGAAAATCATGTACAAAATGAGAAGCAGACACCTGATTGAAACAGTTCCAAAGAATAGAACAATAGCCCTCTCAAACTGCATGCAGAATCAAAGTGCTCTTTTTTCTGAACACACCTGGAAGGGTTTCTCATTATTACCGACGAATATATTTACTGTAAATATTTACTGTTTCTTCAGGTCAATATCAGTGGAGGCAAGATTCCCCTTTTGCTAGTTCTCTGCCTTTTCAGGCACGTTCATGTGTCCAACATTCTGCACTTCACTTCTTCATCATCACCATCAAGTCATACTTATAGTTGTAAGTTCAAGGTTTGCTATGTCCCATTAACTTTGTCTCTCCAACGAAGTTTCGGTTTGCCTCTGTTAATTTCTTCTTCTAATGTGTATAGAATTCTGTCAACTAACATTCTCTCTCTATATGTTAAATTTGCAGTCTTCGTTGGTTGTCTTTGTCTAGCGCAACTGTTGTTTTAACACCTAATGCTAGCCTTACGTCATCAATTCTTATTTTCTGCAGTCTTGGAATCCCTGCAACCTTCCATAGTCAACTCATATCGGCTCCTTTCACATCTTGTCTTTGCATTGTTCAATATGGCAGCGGACCGATAGAAGTTCCACGCTTTTATTAGAAGCCATGTGTAAAGCTCCGATCAAAAGCACTGTCTTTGCAGTCTTCTATCTATAGCTAATCAAACCTACAAAAATGTATTTGTAATCATGCAGCATCACGACATTGCTACTTCAATGAAATGCCTCACTGGTACTACAACCAAGATACGATAGCTCATCATACGATGCCACAACATGCACAACACTCTCGTCTCCTCCTTTGTAATGCTAAACGATGCCAAGTCAGGCTTTAGCATGAAACATAAGCGCTCTTTTAAATCATAGGCCAAAAATACATCCCCTCCATAACAGAATCGTCATCATCCGAGATTGTACAACACTCGGTCGCAAGATCGTGTTCATTGACATGGTCAAGCCATGACTCGGATGAATCGTATCGACTAGTGCAGACATGCAAAGAGACAGAATCCTCCCCGTCTGTAACTGGCATGTCGTGCTACATGATGCTGCGTTCACAGTTATCCATATTACATAAATCATGGCGTCCGGCCAACAGCGCAAAATCTCGACATGTAACACTTAAATTTAATGGCAGCAGCAGCGATCAATGGTTGGCTCGGCCTCATTTCTGGCGACACTGCAGATAAAGTTTTTATATTAGATTACAACACTGGCCATTTTCATGACCTCACCTACTACGCTTCTGGGGCTTGCCCTGATTCGAACCTGATCACAGCATAGCACCCTATTTTGTGGGCATGGTGGCGCAGTGGGATAGTCGAAGTTTCACGGCCAGAGCATCGTGGGTTTGAGCCATTGTACAGGAGCCTTGAGCAAGTCCTTCACTGAAAATTGCTCGATGGTCTTTGTTGGGTGTGGTATTGAAGCGGCTTAGTCCGAAGGGTAGCGGATTCGATTCAGAACCAAGCCGCTGGGTAGGGACCTTGAACCAGTCACAATTGCTCATGGTGCTTCGGTGTGTAAACTCCAAAATGCCTTCGAGCTGTTGTTGGGACCGCCTCTGAGTAGTAGACTTGAAAAGGCGGTATAGAAATATATGAATAAATAAGTAATGGCAATGGCGCTGCACAGAAGTTTAATTAGGCGAGTCGTTTCGTCAGACCACAACTCCAAACAATTAATTGAGACAGATACCTGACTGAGCTTTTTCCATAGAGGTGCAGCACTACTGAACTCCATATGGATGCAAATTACTTTTATTACGGGTAATACTCTTACACAATCATAATGTACGTGGCACGATGTGGTACAGCAAAACATTACAGACAGAGGTATTTACTATGGCAAGGAATTGACTGTCACTCTCCCTTTTTAGTTCAAAGTCCCTTCCTTTAAAAACCAGTTCAAAACTCACTATTTCGCTTTAGCTTTCAAGCACTTTGGTATTGAACTACATATCCACTTTGAATCTGACTATCATCCTAACCTCAGATTCATGTTTCAGTGTGATCACGAGTGTTTTAATAAATCAAGTGGAATCAGAATGGCAGCCACAGATAATATCCATATTATGTCTCCACTCGATAAGTAATAATTCTCATCAGTATATTATATGCACACGCTCTAGTAGTTCAAGTTCAGCTCACTAGCGTATATTATGTTTTACAAGTTCTACACAAGTATCAAAATAAATCACAACACCAATAAACTGCAATACATTGGCTACAATCCAAATCCCACCAGAACATTCGTAGGAAATTGCGAGGAGTGATGGGAGGAGTGACAATTCTGTCGTTTCGCATTCCTTAGGGCAGCACTACACAATGCAGGCATTGCAGGTCAACTGGAAAAGATGGACAGCCGCCCCTCCCTCTCCCAGTCTTCCATCCACTCATCAGCCCTGTCGTCTCGGAACGGCATCCCTGGCCTTCCTGCTGCTCTGTCGCAGAGAAACGACATCCGCAAAATCAATTCGCTCGTCTCGCTATCGATCTTGAAAATTCTAAGCGGGTCTGCGGACGTCGGAATCGGAGAAAAAAGATGTTTACTGTGCAATTGTGCCCCACTGCAAGAGGGGCCAGGGCACTTGAAAATAACTACTATTCGTGCGATACGATTGGCAATTACGGGAGCTATTTGTTCTGCATGAAATGCCTCCGATTCGTGCATAGGTAATGTCTGCCATCAGCCAATCATGACCCTAGAAACTCGCTAAGCCCAAGAGGGCAACGACAGCCGAGGCGCGCTTCTAACATTGATTTATGCAATATTTCCACAGCAAACAAGACAGAAGAACGGCTGAATGATTATTATTCGCACTCAAGTGCAACCAAGAATTCTCTCCAGTCAGACGTGAAAAGGACAACCCTGTGCCATAGAAACAACAAATAGTGTGATTCAATGCAGTCAGAACATATACAATCAGGCAACAGATTTGGACAATAACTTCAAGCAACTGACTAGGCAAACACCAATTATGCTGCTTTTCTCATGCAACTCTCCCTTTCTTGTTCTCTGGGCACATTGAATTCCTCTCTCAATATTCCATCTATCTCTTAGTTTAAACTGCGTGACATCGCAGAACAATTCCACAATAACCTCTGGCAGAATGGTCGTCATCTGTCAGTGTTCTTGGACTCTTCCATCCTCTCATCTGCCTGTGTTCTTGGACTCTTCCATCCTCTCATCTGCCTGTGTTCTTGGACTCTTCCATCCTCTCATCTGTCAGTGTGTTCGAACTCTTTTGTCCTCTCTTTTCCTACCACCTCCAAAAAGTCAAAAACAAATTCTTCAAACAAAGTTTCTTTCTTTTTCGTCTGGATTTTTGTTCACTCATCATTCTTCCTATACCCTTGATTCAACAAACATTCTCTGCGTTTGCACCTCATGACTCTTTCTTACCAGATCTCACTGGATTCTGACTACCGGTAGGTAACAAACAGACTTAACACTCTGGCTCATGCATATCTAATATAACTGAGCCCCAGTGACAAAGCTGGTTTCCCTCATGCAGCCATGTGTGGTTCTGAACAATTTCAGCAACTTACTTTGTTCATTTACACAGTTATAAAATATAGAGGGTGCACGTTACAAGAATGGATTGTTTCTTTTTAAGTTAAGCGTTTACATTGGACAATTTTGTCATGGAAATTGAGCCACAAACAACACAGGTAACACTGTTCCATGAACAGAAAAATAACGATAGAGATCATGATCAACGACAAGCACAATTAGCACATTAAAGCAACCTAAATAATATACACAATTACACATGCATTATACAGCTACCAATCAACTGATATGCAACAGACTTTGTATTAAACAAGCTATAAAAAACACACACACAGCAGTTCAGTTAGAATGGGTTGGCTTTAAGTGACTGAGGCCAAATGCATACAGGATGGAAAAGGCAAAGACATGCAGTGAACTTTCAAGAAGCAAGGATACATTCAGCAGAAAGTATGGACTGGAACTGGCTGGCAACTGCCCAGCACAACAATACGCAATGAGGGCCAGCCATTTTAATTATTTTGGAGAATTAGGGAATCAAATTTAAAATAGAACCCTAATTGCATTAAAAGTATCATGAAAGCAAAGGTCTACAAATACCGCGGTACGGCGCAGTTGGGGACGACAAGAGAAATGGAGAGACATGATTTAAGACGATCTGAATTTTTCTGAAATTGCAGAACGAAGATACTGGAGACAGAAACAAGAAGAAGAGTCGTATCCAAGTGGCTGACCTTCTTCGCCAGAGAGCGATTAATTCAAGCCTGAAGGATGAAGACAGTGTCAAAAGTACACTATAGTGGGGTTTATCGATATATAGCCTATATACCATTAGTGCAACGAATAACATCAATGCTAGAGCATAATTCTCAGTATAAATGAAAAACATAACTTTCATTTATGAAAAAACTATGAAGCCAGCACAGAGAGTAACTTAAAATGAATTTTTTTCTGCAAATATACAGAGTATTTAACGACACTGTCTGTCGTCTGCTTTGACGACCATCACGAGGACCAAGAAGAACGCTGAAAAAGATTACGATTTGATACAACGGGCAAAGTGAAACAGACTGCTTCGATGCAGAAGAGGGAAGCAGACTACCATCTGGTCGAATGATGAAAGCAGGAACCTAGCTTACTATCTAGCTGAAGAAAATCCATAAAACGCTCAATAAGCAGACGGAGGAGCATGAAAGGCAGTCGGATTTTACTGCCCTATTATCAGCCGACCAGTTCGGCAATTTTATATCGTGAAGCAGCGGGTCGAGCCTCGAGGTGAAATTTCTTCTGTTTAATTTGGCGGATTTGTGATATTTCTAGACCGAACGTGCGGAAAGGAAACTGCGGACAGGAATATCATAAAGGAGCACGCCATCGAGACGCAGACGATCCAACAACGGACCCGGCTTTTCCGACCAATGGCCGCCCGGATGGACGGCCAGCCCGAGGCAGATAACTCATCGGGCAAGCGGTCTATAAATTTGCAGATGTCAAAGAAGAAGGGGGAAGGGTCGGGTCGTATGGTCGACGTTGGTCGGTGGTCGTCGTGGCGCTTAAGCACGGTGTATATTCGACCCCGTCCGTCTGAAGCCAGTTATTGTCTGCGCCAAGACAAGCAATACATCTAATCCGGGAAAGTCAGATGCTGCCAGATGGCGCCAGCGGGGTTCCTATGCATGGTCAATCATCATTAACTGCCACATTATGGGGCCGCAAGGAGACCCCCAGGTATTGAAAAATGCAACAACCCGTGAGGGGCAGTAGACTTTCAAAATCTTAAATAAATTACGCATAAAACAGACCCAGGAGAAAAATATATCGTTATTTACGGCCTATACGTAGATTCAAAATCAATATAAACTAGATTATGAAGATTATGCAGTGCAGATTATGAAAGAGTAACTTAATTCTAAGTGAGTAAGTAAGTAATCTTTTAATAGCACGAGACAGAACACTCATACTTTACAAGGGCTGCAAGCAACAATAAAGCAGTACAATACACATGCAGTTAGTTCGCCAACAAAAGAAAAGTCAAATGTCAGTCAACAACAATCCTAATCCT
>JAQFXW010000232.1:0-21360 GCA_034693945.1 Dendrobaena attemsi | reverse complement strand
AATAACGACAAGCTTTGAGGATAAACCCTGGATGACATATCTGTACAGTGTAGGCCTATACAGGCTCGGCAAATAAATACAGGCCTTGGTCTATCGGACAATTATAGGCGACGCACGTCGATATCAAATGAGTTCTGTGTATTATCGCTTATTTTGCATCTCTCAAGGCCCGTTAAACAGGATTCATAAATCATAGCACATTGAAGTTTAAAGTAAATTGTTTCCTTGGGAACTTGGGAACTGAAGTACATGTACCACTTTCTCAAGTATAGGCCTACAATGCAAGCCTGTGTTCTCGATCTATAAACGCTATCCCTATTTGCCCATCTACGAAACAGAATAATTATAGTTCAGAATGTGTATAGACATCCTAAAAACAATTAGGGCCAAATGCGTCAACGGCACTCTCAAAGCGGCTTCAAATTTAAATCTAGGTGTGTGGTTCATCAGTTTAACGACAGCTTATGACAACATTGGCCGTTGCCGTCAGTGAGAAAAATTTGCTCGGGTCTTCAAATCTAGGGTTTGCAATGATGCGTTAAATACCACCGGCCTCCGCAGTCTCAAACCCTCGGTCAGTCAACAAGTAGGCCCATCGACAGGCTCTCTCAATGTTTGCAATTAGGATCTCGTTTTCTGTAAAAGGCACCTCTGGTTCTCCTCTTAACCAACTCACATAGTTACATGAACTTGTATTTACAGTCTATCGATATCATCATTGGACGTGGTAGTGTAGTGGTGAAGGTCGCCGCCTTGCAAACGAACGGTTGCGGGCTCGAATCCCACCCACCGCGTAAGGACCTTTAGCAAGTTTTAACTCACAATTGCTGAAGCGCTTCGGCGTGTAAAACTCCGACACATCTTCGGGCTGTAGTCGGGACCGCCTCTGAATAGTAGTGGACTGTAAGGGGCGGTATACAAATACACACATACATACTCCCCAACAGACCCCTACAATCGAACATAATAATTTATTTATAGTGTTTGTAACACTCGCGGTTTAACTTTGTACTACAGACAACAGCAGTTCCATGACAGTAAACCAATACGAGCCCACCTCACATTTGCAAAGTATGTTTAAAGTTAATATAATAAATTTTGGTACAATTTTTAAAAAATAATCTTTATTGAAGACTTTGTCTTACAAGGTAAGCTCTCTTAATCTTCAGAAAGTGGTCAACTTTGGAAATAAAACTGCATTGTTATAGCGCTATAATTTCCAATGCAACTATTCAGTGAGATCGTTCAGAGACGTTTCAACCAGTTTGAATGAGTGATACGAGTAGGCATAATGGCGAATTCGAAATTTATAATGCGAGAAAATTCGACTCTAATGAATCACATTGCCCGATGATTGTCGTTTTCTGTTAGCCTAATTCGTTCGTTACGCTCTCAAACTCCCGGCTTGGTCGACGGTCGTACCACAGTATATTATAATTACTTGACGAAGTGTGATGCAAGGGATCATCGCTTATTAGCTTTGTCCAACAGTGTATTGTTAGCAGGTATACAACTCTTGGAATGATTGGTATGCTTTCATGTGTATTGGTAGCCTACTTTAGAAAGAGCAAGGATTGTACTGTAGGCCTACTGTAAATAGAATAATCCTGTGCAAGATGTCGTTAGATGATTGTATGCTATAGATAAGCATTTCATTTACCAGGTTGACTATGTGACCGGCACTTCAAAACTACTGTGCTACAAAATCTTTATCACTTTGCACCATCGTGAAAGATAGGCCTACATGGTAGAGCTAGGCCTACTTAAGGAAAAATATTACTACGGTACACGTGTTAGGCCTATAGGTGGTGACAGGCATAGGCATATAATGGCCTATTAAAACAATGGATGCCATTGAATGATTTATATTGCTCAGCACTATAAATTCCAACACATTCCGTGATTGACATCAATAATTGTAGATATTACACTGTGTTGAGGACGTAGGCCTATACAGAGAAAAGCTGGCAGAGGATGATGATGGACCACTAACGAGGATTACGATAAGGATGAAAATGATAAGGATGGAGACAATAATGATGGGAAAATTCAGGAATGACAATCGAGGAAGGAACAATTAATGGAAACATCAACACAGCTATTCCGCCTCCGTCCTTCTCCTTGTTCTTATCCTTCCCCTTCATCGTTCTCCTCATACTCTTTTTCCTACTCGTCTTAGTGCTCCTAATTTTTTCTCATATTCCTCGTCGTCTTGGTCGTCATCCTCCCCATACTGCTTCTCCTCCTCATCCTAGTCCTCCTCGATCTTTCTCGTTCTCATCATCTTTGTCCTCTTCATCCTCTTCGTTCTATTTGATCCTTCTCATTGTCTTCCTCCGCCTCATCCTTCTCGTCCGTATCATCCTCCATCCTTCTCATCATCCTGGGGTGGGTCCGTAGCTCGATTGAGACAGCGCCGGTCGACAAGCTGACTAACGGTCTGGCGGCATAGGTTCGAGCCTCACTCAGGGCAGTAATTCATTTTCAGTTTCTGTTAGCTGCCAAATCCGCTCTCTGTTGTGTTGTTTGTCTGGTGTCAACTGAAAAATGAGATCGCCACCCCACTGGCTTGGCCGTACCAGAAGTGTTCCAACACTTAGGTCATTAGTGTTAGGTGAACCTGCTGTGAAGCCGACCTGCGTGTCGTGGCAGCAGGACGTGTTTCGTATAACTGGCACTTGTCTGATCATGATGCAGTGTGCCATTGTGGATGTTAATAAACGAAAATATAATACTATTTCTATATTCCTCCTTCTCCTAGTCCTCGCCGTCCTCCTCGTCCCCAATGCTCCTCGATATTTCTCCTCGTGCTTTTCATCCTCCTTCTCCTCGTCCTCATGTTTTTCGTCGTCTGCCTCCTTCTCTTCGTCCTTCTTGTCCTCCTTCTCCTCGTCCTCATGTTTCTCCTCGTCCTCATCCTTCTCCTCGTACTTTTCCTTGTCTTCCTCGTCCTCGATCGTATTCCTCGACTTCCTCCTTCTCGTCATCCTCCTTCTCGTCATCTTCCTCCTTCTCCTAGTCTTCCTCTTTCTCATCTGTCTCCCCGTTCTAATCCTTCTCCTTGACCACATCCATTCGAGCCACACCTCATTACTCAGTTAGACAGCTATGCCTGCAGAAAACTGCAAGTCTATTGTAACTTACTGATACCTACTGTATAGTTTCTAGGGTGAAACTGGAAAGAGGCTTTACTTAACTTCCCTTTTAAACACACATGCACTTGACTTCACTCTTGTGGGCCCTCTAGAAATCTCGAGATTACCATTACGAGTGCACAGTTGCACACGCACATAATTATATAAGAAAAACAAAAAAAGAATATTGAGAGACTATGCTTCAACGTACGCAAATTGTTTTAACAACAAATTCAAAACTTCTACAAATGTTTGAAGAAAAAGTCAAAACAGATTTACCTAAATAATCTATTGCAAGCAAATGCACTGGAATATTATTTCCAAAAAAGAAACACTGCAAGAAATCACCGGACTGTAAAATGGTTTACGCAGTCAATCTTCACACGTTATCTGTACAATAAAAATTAAAAATGATAGAAACCGGTTATCTGCCGAATCAGGCGACGGTGGTTGCATAAGAAGAACCGATGATTATTAATCACATTTTCAACTTTTCGTTTAGTCATTCAATTTGTTCCTCTGAAGTTAGTGATGATCAAAAACAGCAAATGACTGACCAAAGAAAGACCGTTGAAAATTAATGTAACAATGAAACCAGCAGCTTATAGCAGCATGATAATTATACTAAAGAAGTTCCACAAATTTAATCTAAGTTAATCTGTACAGTTACATAACACTGACCGACAACACTAGTTAGATGTCACAATCAAAGTAGGTAGCAGCATGTTTGTCATGCACATTTATCAATAAAGGGCTGAGAAAAAGTCAACTGCATACCATGACAATAGTATCGTAATATTCATGTAAAGTAAGTTAATTTGCACTGCACAAAAAACATAACAAAAGCACAGAGGTAAGAGGCACCATAAACAATAGCCAGATGTTATATCTGGCTATCTTGTATACACACATAGTTGCAAATGAAAAAGGCTATCAAACGAATTTCTTTTTAAATGCTAAAATCTCTTAAAATCTTGCACTGTATGGATAACAGATTACTTGCTAGCTAAATAATGAATAATAATAATAATAATAATGACCATTTCTAGGACACCGTAACACAGCCATGCCATTACAACCAGTAGAGCAACACAAAACCCGCTGAGCAGCCACACGCGGCACTCCTTGACTACCAAAAAACATGTACAATATCCTGCTCAATTTAAATGCAATATGATTAAAGTCAGGCTGGGTCAAAACTTCCAGGAACACATTTTGATCATATGCCTAAAGTTTAGTCAACAGAACTTACAGAAGCATAACATGAGCTACAATTACTTGCTTTTGGCCTATATTTAAAGACTAATGCTAACTATTCTGAGATTCTTTCAAAAACTTGAGCACTGGTCCATTGGTAAACAATGTACAAAATTGAAATCCAAATAATATATTATGGCTTATGCACGTTCATCTAATTATGGAGCTGCATATTTTCTAATGCATGTTTCGTTAATTTAAAGATATTTCAAGAATAAATTTGAAATCTCAGTTACAGTTCTCAAAAATTTGACTAAACTTAATTGGTGTAAACAGTTATGGGAGCAATGTAGGAAGTTGTACAAAAAATTTAAAATAACCTGAAGATCCCTTTCTGTTCAAAATTTTGAACCATCCATTTATATTTATTTTTGACTATATGATCATGGTTTTGCAGGTCTGGAACCAGAATTTGGTTAACATAGGAGTCACTGAAGCCTAGTTACAAGATTTCCAGAGATAGTGAAACTTGTCTACTTGTAAATGGTCAGTTTGGGTGATCATTAAGATGTACATACTTCACTATTATAAATTTTGGCTACAGAAGTTTCTTTGAATTTGGAATTGCTTGAGCACTCTTACTGAACTATCTAGTTTGCTTCAACTACGATTACTTAACTACCGCCCACATCTGAGAAAAACAAGAACACTGAGCAGAAGTTAAATAGGAATTCATTTTTATTACCTAACATAAGACTGCCATTCGAATTTAATATTAAAGGCATCACACTTGCCATCATAATACATCAATACATCATCCACTACAGTTAGAGGAGTTACATTTTATTCAGTCCCACATTATCACCCATATAAAGGCTGACAAGTTTCAAACTGTCTCAAGTTCTAATTGGGTATGCTCACGATAAATCTGAAGCACAAATATATTTTATGCTCAAATTTAACAGAGTACTGGTACTTTGAGTAATTCATTTGCAGGAAACTCGGTGCCAGGAGAGGACCTCTGTTGTGTTGATAATCACATGTGGAATGAATACAAATCGAAGTTTTATATCCACATCACTGACATCCAGGTGGTTAAAGACACTTGGATGAAGTTTGATGAACCTGCATCAATAATCTGATGGGAGGTAAGAAATTCTTGACATAATTACTAGGAGCGTCCGTGAATGTTTGACAGTTGTTGACAGAAGGGACGGGTCAAAAATGGCCTAAAATTTGTTGACATAATTAATGGACGACCCCTTATTAGAAGAAGACAACGCTTCGACAATGTCTGAAGCGGCAGAACAATGCCATTTTACAATCATATTTTAGTTTCACACCACCGAAAAGTTACTTGAAAACTTCATCCACAACTTTAGACAAATGACAAATTTCAAGATCTCTGCGACAGATAAGAGCACATAATATTTAGTAGTTGACTCTAGGAAATGTGACTGCATTGCTTTGGCAAGTATATATTAATTCTGCCAACACGAAGGATTTCATCAACAATTTCCTGCAAACACTTCTCTGGAGTTAGGTGACTCTAGACAAAAGATCACAATTACTTATTGGCCAGCAACACCAAAGCAAGGATTGTTAAGTGGAGCCAGCAATGCAGTTATAAAAGAGAAATGGTAACGCTGCGGCAGAAGACCAGCCTCTTCCAAACACGGGATTGAACGGTTAATTCTGACATCCACTTGCTAGGAGGTGATGGTAAAACAGATGCGGTTGGATGTGATGGGTCCCTACCTGTCTGCAAGACAGTTAATTCAACTCTTGAATTAAAATAAATGATTATATATAATTATTATATACACGTTGCCTTACAACGCCCAGGCCTCAACCAAAAGATCAGACTGGCGTTGAACTTTTCGGACACTATGCTAAATGACTCAAAACATCATATGACCATATATAGATACTAGATAGCTAACAGAGCCTCGTCAAACAACACTGGATGAGTGTTGGGGCCATGACATCCTCTTCAATCATTTTGTCAGCAGATATTCACCCTCCAGCCCAACCACAAACTAAACTGCAAGATTTCAGAACGAAAGTTCTGACAAGTTTTGCAAGTTCAACGTAATTATATTTTAATATATATATATATATATAGTATTATATACATATATATTCACTGAATACAAAGTAAATGCATGATACATGCACTCACAATTCAAGCATCTATACAATGTATAAATGTGTCATTTAAATTAGGGCCACAAGGTCTTACAATATATATTTGCATTGATCTCAATGTACTTTCTGCATAAATAATATGCTGGTTACAATATACAGGGTGAACCAAAACAGGTAACCCCCTAAGTTATTCCCTAATATTTCGGTCAAAAGTAAGAATATTTAAATAAAATTTTACGGGCTGAAAGGCAGTTCATATTTACATGTAACTGCCAAAATTTCAAAAAAATATTTCAAAAAAGTTATTCAATTTTTGGTGATGTCACCCACTGTTTTTGCTGATTCAAAAATCACCCTGCATGATGATTTTTAAAAAATGATCCCCCTATGTGTTTGCTAATATTTCGGTCAAAAGTAGGAATTTTGAAATAAACTTGTACAGGCTTAGAGGCAATTCATATAATTATACGCATCGCATCCAAATTTTACCAAAGTATTTCAAACAGAGCAAAACTTATTCAACTTTTAGCGACGTCACCCACTGTTTTTTTATATTTCAAATAGCGTTTAACAGTGTTTTGCTAATATTTCTGCCAGAGGTTAACATATTTTAATGAAAGTTCAGAGACTTAAAGGTAATTCATATTTACATGTAACAACCAAATTTCCTCAAAATATTTCACGTGCAACAACAGTTACAGCACTTTTAGTGAGTCCACCTACTGTATTCTGATGCTTTAAACAAGTGTAACACAACAAATATTACAAGAAAAAGTGCTGTAACTTTTGTTGCATTTTAGATATTTCAATAAAATTTGGTCATTCTATGTAAATATGAAGGGCCCTAAAGCCTGTAGAGTTTCACTAAAACATTTTTCATTTTTCCGGAAATATTAGCAAAATACTGTTAAGCAAAACAGTGGGTGACGTCGCTAAAAGTTGAATGACGTTTATTGTATTTGAAATAATTTTGTGAAATTTGGCAATTACATGTCGATATGAACTGCTTTTCAGCCTGTAAAATTTCATTTAAGTATTCCCACTTTTGACCGAAATATAGGTAAAAACCTTGGGAGGTTACTTTTTTGGTTCACCCTGTATATACATATACGGTATGTAGAGAGGGTCCTCGTGCTTTGGAACAAATACTGTCCAGCTACACTTGCACATGCGCCAATAAAGTAGTTTTCATGTACAGGTCCTTAGTAGTGCTTTGAAGAGCGATATGATGTACTAGGTCCAAACTAACATTCAGCAAGTCCTCTATCGACTGTTCCGAACACAGACCTGCCACCTAACATTCCCATCAACAGCACAAACAGAAATGCAATTAACATTAGGGAATTCATTGGCCAATATACATACACAAACATATATGCATAATTCATAATATATACATGCATTGCACACAAGCATATACCTGTATACATGAAGAGATGCCAGGAGGCACCCACTCTAAGACATGCTTGGTTTAAACTTCGATGCAGCACAAGAAAAACACACATTACGTAATAATAAGATTTCCAGTATGCATAAACCTCTGTACTTCACTGAGCTATTGCTAATAGAGAAATTCAAACAAGTAATTCTCCACTGCTGGTTGCACAACAGGCAGATTCTTCTGTTTTCTCTAAAAGAACTTTGTGAAGATCAGTGAAGAATGTTCAGCAGCTGCACCAGAAAAATTGTTGCAATGCTTATGACTTAATCTTAAGATCTTATAACTGAAAAATTAGTGTAGACTGTAGATGAAGCATAATATTAATGATCACCAAGTCACCGATAGCAGCCAAGTTAATTCATATATTTTTATATCACTTTTTCAACTCTACTACTATTCATATATAGCCCCAACTACAGTGTGTCGGAGTTTATATGCCGAAGCGCCTCGAGCAATTGAGTTGCTGCTACTAAAGAAATTCAAACAGGCCATTTTCCACTGCTGGTTGCCTGGTTGCACTTGCCTAGGGTCCCTAAGTGTGGCTTGGGTCTGAATCGAACCCGCGCCCCTTCAGATGTAGGGCGGCAACTATCCCACTACACCACATGCCCAGCGACAGCAGTCTGCATAGAACGTTATAAGAGTAGACCTAACAACAATGTTGCCTTTAAAATCTCATAAAGAGAGAGAATTTTCTTGATAACAGGAGTATAATGCAACAATACAAATGAATGAACTATCAAAGAAAATAAATTTGTTTTAGTTATTAATCTGAATTTTCCCAGTTACACAAGACAATGAGCACTGCCAATTGAATAAAACCCAGATATTATTGAAATCTTGCAGTGGTCTCTGATAGTAAAACTTTATATAATTTAATACGTGAAATCATGACTTTCTTTTATCTTCATACTCTCCTAAGGAGGCTAGCCAATTTTATGTCAGGCAGTAAATATGAACTGTCATTATTATTAGACATTGTAAATAAAGACTTTTTCTTGCATACATGCCAGTGTTATTTGCTGGTCAGTTAATCTTAAAATTATCAATTGCGCTGTAAATGCAAGATGAGGATGGTCCAGGAGTCAACCTGACATCATACCAAATGTTGTTCTGGTTTGATGTTGAGGAATCACCACTGCTGTCTATATCTATAGTGCAGCATTGCATCATGTTATTTAGTCTGAATAAATCTCTACCACTGTTACCAAATGCTTTGGGCATCAAGCCATGACCTGATGCTCAAAATAAGATTGGAATGTGTAATCATAATTCAATGAAGAGGCCACTGTCCAGTGGTGTCCAGTCAGAAACCGGAGACTTAGCAGCATATATTGTAGAGACCCTGGCCATTTAAATCGACACAGACTAAGGCAGCTCAATCGACGACAGTTCAGTCAGTTTCAGAAATGAATGAGACCATTAACTCACAACGATTTACCACACTATACAAGTATACATGATTCATGATTTACCTAAAGGCATAATCAGTATATATATAATATATAATTATATATAATGTTTTATAATACATATACCAAAAAGTAAAGTACTCTTTGTCGCAGGAAGTACTGATAGTAACTGGTAACAGAAGACAGAGGGTTGTCTAATACTCATAAATGGCCCCAACCACTGCTAACAATAAGACAGTGAAAATCTTTAGTACCTTGCTTCACAGCAACTCGTACAATAACACAAAGCCAGTAAAGCACGTACAAAAACCATCACTGATTTATCCAAGGCAAGTCGTCTCTTACAGCTGGAAATTACATTGCTTGTGCTTATAATCGAAATGCTTCTATGCCAATCGCATCCAACAAGCACAAAATAAATTCAAACTCGTACCCTGTGTTTACTGCACTTACAGATAACATTTTGCAGGTCATTTGAACAGAGGGGTTCCTTTGACCCCTACTGACCATCCGCCAATTCATCAGTCGGTTGTGAAGAGGTCTGTCCTGCCGGTGAGGTGACGTTGCACTTCTGGAAGGATGCATGCATTTCGAAATCCATGTCTTTCATCAGATAGGCTAAGCTGCCCTTTTCCAGTTCATGCTTCAGTTCAGGACCCGGCCAGAGGAAGTGTCCTCCTGGGTGCCTGGAAAACACATCTGGACTGTCAATCCCAGGAGACCAGATTGACGGTGCCAGACTCATCGGTGTTAGATAAGAAACGCCGCTGTCCACGCTTGTAGTCGATTCCGTACGCGTCATTTTCACCGAGTCCTTGTCATCGAACGCATCTACAAGACCCTCATTGTTGTCACAGCTCGGCACCGACCAGTTTCTCTGCTTATGGAAAGGACCTGCTTTAAGGCGCTCCGGTGCGGCTGCCTTCGTCTTTGGTGCTTGGCTGCCAGCAGTCGGCTCATTTGTCGTGGCAACATGGGATGTTTGGTAGCTGTCATTGGCCAGGGAACTGGTAGATGAACTACGCCGACCTCGCCTAGCACTCCCTCTCACGTGGATCCTCATGTGCCTTGTGACCATGTCCCTCCGTGGTGCAGCATACATACAATGCGAACATCTGTACGGTTTCTCACCCGTGTGGGTGCGTAGATGGGTGTGCAGGTGATCGCTCCTGCTAAACACCTGTCGGCACAGGTGACATTCGTATGGGCGCAGTCCTGTGTGCAGACGCATGTGACGCGAAAGCATGTCACTGCGCGAAAACGACCGATTACAGACCTTGCACAGGTGCACCTTGGAGCTGTCACTTCCCTCCTGCGTAATGACCTCGGATGGAAGATGACTGACGACGTGATTGGCCAGAGAATTGTATGACAGGAACAGACTACCACAGACAGGACACACAAAGTTATCACCTGTTTGCCTCTGCTCGTGGATTCTCTCTGAAAACTGATAGTCAAAGACGACTTGTGCGCTGGATCTCGTCGGCGTACCGACCACAGGTGAAGAAGGCAAAGGGGAGTTAAGAGTGTGCAGCTGTGGTTTTGGAGAGATGATAGTGGATGGCGAAGGAGTAGCACTGCTGTCTGGCAGATGTTCGTCAATGACTACGAGTGATTGCGGTTGTTCACTGCCTTTTAAAGTTTCAGCAATCATTTGATTCATGCTGGAAGAAGGTTCCAGGGAAGCGCCGGCTGTTGAACACAGAGACTCTTGTGCTTTCAATTCATGATCAGCTTGAGCTTTTGGCTCACTGTCTGCCGCCTCTTTCGGAATTCTCTTAGGAGAGGCTGCTGCCACAGCCCAGACGGTTGACTGCCTACCCTTCGATTCACTTGGACTGGGTGCAGGACAGTCTTGTGACATCAGCAGAGCCGATGCAAGAACTCCTCCGTTGGACGAGGAACTTTCAGTAGTGAAGCTTTCAAGAGTTAGTGGACTGGGCAGATATGGGCTAGGCAAACATCCCGGTGGAAAGAGACCCAAGAAGATATTGCCTGAACTGACAGGAAGGTCACCAAGGACAGAATATGGACTGGGAAAAGGAAATTCAAAGACTGACTGTCTAGGGCTTGACACTGAGAAACTTGGAGAACTATTTTCAAAGATGTAGGCGCTGTCATTGTTTGGATGCAGAAGCTTCTTTAGTTGGACCTTGTCAGATGGAGGCCCTCTCTTAGTCGTAACTTCATTGGCTCTAGAAGAAGCTGCTGTGTCCTCACTGTTTAATGACAGTTGCTTTGGCAAATGCACGCAGACAGACTTCTCCAGCTCCTGAATTGCTTTGTCACTCGCAACAACTCCATGACAGACATTTTCACGTTTGAGCAACGCAGCCGGAGGAGCATCATCTGCCCATGACTGTTCAGGCCTTGTGATGTCCGATTCCGTAGAGCAATCCATAAAGACGTCATCCATGTCAAGTGACTGGTTCTGATATCTTGTCTGCAGATACTTTTTAACCTTCTGACATTTCCTTCTATCTGACAAACCGCTCTGCACTTGATTGTTTTCCAACAAGAAGCACTTTTCTGCTGTCGCTGCGTCTCCAATGCTCTCGGCCTCCATACCTTCGTCGCGTTGTATCTCGGGAATCGTATCACTTGCACTGTGTGACCTCAGTGTGAACGGCTCTGCGTGCAGACCCTTCTCATGTCCACCTGAAACGTTCGAGTCTGAATGTCTTCTCAGCCAATACGTCTTAGGTGACTTTTCTTGAGTGGCTGTGAAATGGTCGAGTCCACTGAAGTTCAACAGGAGAGGAAGCGTCGGTTTTCGACAACGACTGCTGCAGTTTGGCGACTCTGGTTCAATGAAAGTATCGCTGCTATCCTTACATGTACTGGCTGAAACGTCATCACATGCATCTGGGCTTGCACCAAGGTTACTTGAAGCTGGATTTGCTATGGTCCTGTGCACTAAGACATCAGAAGATTCAACAAATAAACCCTGCAAGCTACTCAGCGAACTTCTTGAACATAATTTTCTTTTGTCCGCTTCATATATTGAGCTGTCTGAATGCGTGCGACCCTTTTTCTGGCACAGAGACGGACCAACCGCAAGACTGCTATGGAGTGCAGAGGAAAATATTGATGCCTGACAATGGCCAAGAGCGGCGCCAGATGGCACATGTTCGATGATGATATCGGGGACTGAAGGAATGCTGGTTGTGGAATTCTGTGTACATGGTTTCACATATCGACTTCTTTGCAATTCGTCGGCGGTCTGAGACCTGAAAAACTGCCCTGCAGGCAGACTGCTTTCATACTGAGAGCAGTTCTGAGAAAGCAAAACCGAGTCTTCAAAAGCAACATCTCTAACTTCAGATTTGAATCTTGCCAAACCATCAACGTTTACTGTTTCATGCCTCGCACGCGTGTAGTCAACAGAAGATTTCAGAGGCATAGTTGTACTTTCCTGTTGGATGCCTTCCATTGGCAAATCGTTTTGTAAGTAAACCATTGCTATTTGAGCATTCTTCTGAGAAAAGTCCTGCATGTCAGTCACTGATTTTACAATCCTAGATAAGTGTAGACATGCCTCCATATGAAGAGAATTTCTTCCCATTACTGGCCAAAATGGAATTCATCCATCTGAGTTCAAGAGAAACACAATGCTGTTGGTTCCGATCTGTTAAAAGTCGTGATCTTCGTGTAGCTGGTTTCCCAGTAAAATGTCTTGCATCTTAAACACTTAGTTCTGAAAAATAGAACAGTTCTAGTATTACAAACGATCCACTATAATTTGTTGCAAAAATGTAGGCAAGACTAGTGCACAGAAAAATATGTAAAAGAGATTGAAAGAATGCAAAGAGAAAGAATGCAACATGAAGAACTATGGTTAAGAAGAATGCAAAGAATGAAAAAAGAAAAATGCAAAGAATGAAAAAAGAAAAATGCAAAGAAGAATGCAAGGAAGAAGAACACAAAAAATAAGACCGTGAAGAAACAGACTGCAAAGAAGGAGGAGACTGAGGAGAAAGAAAATAGAAAGAACAAGAAGCAAAAGACTATGTCAATGGCATCATTTTATAATATGCCATACAACACTTACAAGTACTATTGCTTTAGTGACATGCAGAACAAGATTTTTGTCCTCAGAATGTCTCAAGCAAATGTTGCAGCCTGCAACACACAAATATGAGTAAATATCCTCAGCACTGAAACCTAATTTGATTCTTGTTCAGAAGAGAACATTCAGCTACTACAAAGTAAAACATTTGAACAAACACGCCAGTGATAAAGATAGCAATGATTATGGTGTTTACAACGAAGACAAAACGAATATGATGATGACTATGATGATGACTATGATGATAATGGCTTAGGACAATGACCGAATGACTGACAAACTGAAGGCAGTTCTTGGTAATCACTTATTCTCTCTAGTGCACTCAACCCATCAGATTAAGTCAATTAATCATTACATATCTAACAGTCATTGAACTTGACAACTTCACACATTCTCTACAACCTTTCACTGCATCCTCTGGAGTTCAAATCCAAATGCATTACCATTCCATCAAACTAGCCATTTGTATTGAGCTGTCCAACCAATGGACAAACATTTATTTGTTTAGACGATTTCTATAGCGCCTCTTCAAGTCCACCACTACTCAGAGTTGCTCCCGACTTCAGTGTTGATGCTGAGTTGGAGTTAACACGCTGAAGCACAATCGAGCAACTGTAAGTGAAGGACTTGCTCAAGATTTTTACACAATGACTTGAGGTGAATTTGAATCTGCAACCCTTCGAATGCAAGGTACTGAACTACACCACTACACACCAACATCTTCAGCCATTGTCCCCCTATCACAGTCCAAGTATTCTTAGAGTGCCACTGTGTCACCAACAGGTGTAAGTGGTGCATCAAAATAACAAATATAATGTTGTCTATTACATCACTACTCACTAGTTACTAGTCAAATCAGCTGATGACTGATTTACTTTGTGAAAAACACTTCCACCACCACCCTTATCGACCACCAATTCAGCACTAGATGAAAGAATTTCATCACAATTTCATGATACACCACTCCAGGGGAAAGGAGGTCTGGAAGCAATCATCAGTAATTGTTGTCTACTGATTATCTTCTAGAAACACAATTATCTGCCAGTGCAAACTCCATCATCTCTTTCCAGCAGTCCTAGCCTGGGCCCATGACCAAGTTATTCCACCAGCAGACATCATTATGACGGAAGAAAACTTCATTACTAGGGTGCTGTATTAACTTTAATTGCAATTGTAATCAACTAGATATCGCCTGTCTTTACCTAACAAGTTTTTCACTTATATTTGTCGATGTAAATCAAAATACAGTTAGCAATTAATTGGTCATTAAAGACAGTTTTATTCTTAGATCAGGGTCATATTAATTAAGGCCTGGTCTGCGTGCTTGTTCAATGCAACTGGGTATTTGAGAATTTTCTCACAAAGGCCAAATGCTTGCAATTTAGTGGCCCAAAAAAATTTATTTGTATATTTATACACAGTGATTTAATAAAAAAAGTGCCCCCAAATGATTTGCTTTAACTAAAGTTGTCAAATGTCAGACTGTGTCAAAGAAAATTCAGGTATAGATAGAAAAATCTTTCCTGAGCATAACTATAAAAGTCATAAGTTCATGTTCAAATTGATTTCCTTGGACATCCACCCCAAGTAGTATATAAATATGAATTGCCTTTCAGTCGGTAAAACCCCCACTTTTGACAAAGATATCATATCGGCCAAACACGCAGGTGGGAATCTTTTTTGAGCACCCTGTATAACATAATTATCTTCTTCAGTAAGGCCCGTTTTGTCGGGGTTGTCGTGACGCCATTGTTGCTTGAACTTGTTCAGCCTGTTATAAGAAGTAATTTATAATAGTAGCTAACCAGATCCTCGGGTATCAATATTGCGAAATTTAATTAAAATTGATGATTATTTACACGAACAATGTACAATTATGTCGGGACAAGTTTTTTTATTCAGTTACAGTGTACATCACCTCTTCAAGTCCACCACTACTCAGAGGCCGTGCCAACTACAGAGGTGTCTCAGAGTCAATACGCCAAAATACCTTGAGCAATTGTGAGAGAAGGACTTGCTCAGTATCCTTACACAGTGGTTTGTGTCTGAATTGAACCTACAATGCTCCAGCCGCGAGACTTCGACTATCCCACTACACCAATGTTCCTGGTCATATACCACTGATGAGATAAAAAAATCTGTGAGTAACCTTCATGCACTGCAATTCCTCCCCCTTTTCTTTTTCCTACACCTCTTCCTCCTATTTGTACGCCTCCTCTTCTTCATACTCATTCATGACTTACTCTTTCTTCTCTTCTTTGAATTACTCATTCTTGCTCCACTTCTGCTGGGCTCACAAGGCAACTCTAGATTCTCTGTGTTGATAAGAGTTTCAAGGTGTTACATTCACATCAATCACTAACAGATGCAAATTGACACACACACACAATGTCACACACAAACACACAGATTCACATTCACATATACTGAGAGCTACCAAGCATTGCAAAATCTTATCATATCATGACTTTCTTAAATGTCACATAATGCAATGCCAACAAATGTATACAGTACTGCAATTCTTTACTTCTATAATTTATAGTGCCTTAGTTCGTTCCCTAATCATAACTGGGAATACTACTGTTTTTGCCCAGTGTTAAAACTATTCTCTTTTCACGGGTCTCTATTTACTGGGAGGGTCTTTGACTAGGTCGCATTGGGAGAGGCGTTTTACATTACACTAGTGGCAAACAATAATTATGAGTGATTTTAATTTTACTTCTTGTTATTATTTTTGGCAGTTTCAGAACTATCGTATCAAATGTATCGTATCAGAGGCTTGTCCCAATGCACCAGGCCTTGAGGAAAGAAAAGTTTAGGTCTTTACAACAGTAAGGTAAAGCTATCAGAACTTCAGATTAAGCAGTGGGTATAGAGCATTAAAGAGAGATTGGGCTCAATTGAAACAAAGGACAGTTCTTGTGTGAGGAACCAGAAGCAAATACATAATTGGTAGAGTTGAAGTCAATTGTTACCTTATATAAACCGTTTACCTCATGAATGTAAAAAAAGGAAATTATATTTAAAAAAACTGGAAAGTTTGATAATAAAAAAATAGTGATAATAAGAAAATGAATCAATCACAAATGTTTCATCCAGAATATAAATATATTATTAAAAATAGTCATATATATATATATATGTTGTGTTATTGTGCAATATTTAATCCTTTAACGACAAGCAAGTACTAACAGCTACTGGCAAAACAACACATTTGGTTGCTAAAGTGCAAGAGCGCCAAGGAGTTGAAAATGAAAGGCCTAAAGCAATCAGCACAGGGTCTTACAGGTGATGTAAGCTCTTAGGGTTAGCTATCAGAGAGATGGCAATGATAACAATGACAATGATGTAATGTAATGTAAATCCTCAAAAATTTCTCAGAGCCCACAAAAGCCACGTCAGGGAGACTAGCTTGTGATGGCAGTTATGACATTGTTATTGTTGCTTTTGGCTGCTACGATAAGTTACTGTGATGCCATGAGAGAGAGGGAAAGAGACAGAGACAAAGCTAGAAACAGACAAGGTGACAGCAACATACCTAGACGATTATTCAGAGAAAGACGGCAACACACGGAAGAACGAAAGACAGAGTTAGATAGACACCAGGTAAGATAGGCCTACTGCACGGAGGTCGTTGCTTCAATACATCCTGGGATGAACTGATCGTCAAGCGAGAGCTGTCTAACATGAGAGGCCGACTTCTGGGTCAGAGAGGCGAACGGCCGCCGCCGCCCCCGTAATCCGCCCCCACCGTCTCTCCCACCGACCGACCGAGGCCAAGCGATCGACGAAGGCCGACGCACTGCTTCAACTGCCCTTGACACAACAACAGCCAAAACCTTCTCAATGTTAGGCCTACGATAGGCGCGTGCCCAAGGCCCAAGGACTGCATATTATTTAAAGAACCGAATTAGAAGCCATGGCCAGCCAACGGACTCTGTGGGGACTGGCTGTAATCTCTCCCACGCATTGGTCTCTCTCTCTCTCTGATCGATACCAGCTGCACTGCTTGAAAGAAAATCCCTCCAATGATAATCGAATCTAAGCACTCGTCTGCTTGCATGGTATCTTCAAATGTTGTCAAGGTCACTGGAGCTGATCAACTGTGTCGTTCGATTGTGGGATCCTCTGCCAGCATTCCAAACATGCATCAAAAGGGGTCCAAGCTGACAATATAGGGCCCCATATGAGAATATCGGTATTATTTTGGTTCCATGAAGATACACTGGCAGAAGAGAGTGGGAGGAGTAGAAGTGGGTGGATGTATTGAGTGCCCAATCAATAGGCCTATCTGGGTCTTAATTAGGCTTTTCTCTGCACTGCCCCTATTTTCAAAGAAGTTAACTATTCTCTGATGAAGATGATAATAACACTGATGAATGATGATGATACTGAATACTGATGAAGATGAAAACAACAACATAAACAACAATGGAGAGCATCAACAACAACAATAATAATAATTTTGAAAACATAAAAATAATAATAAAAAATAATGCTTTTCCATCTGGTTACTTATTTGATTTTAAAAATCCTAAGTAATAAATTTAAGTAAACTAATGATGATAATAATTATTCTCAGCATTTGTTTTTAACAGTAATATTTATATACTACTAAACTTCATAATAAATTATAATGTTGTGACAGTTGCTGTAACAGTTCAGGGTCGTTACACGTTCTTTGTACTTTTTGCTGGGTGGTGTAACGTTTTGATGTTGCAGTTTTAATGTTGCAAAGTCGCCTCCATTTGAAGGGGCACCACGCCATTTTAGGTCCTTGTGATCGGACCGTGCTAGTCCGAGATTTTGAACTCTCTGAGTGTTAGCCAGCACCGGAAATCGTACCTCTGTCCGTGAACCAACAGTTCCGCCGCTTACCAATGTAGCTAACTGGTTGCAAATCTCCCCCTCAATTCTCAACACAGCATTTCATGTGGAGGTTTCTTTGTACTTTTTGCTGGGTGGTGACCCCAGTTCTCTCCCGGCAGGGTGAGGATGATGGTGATGGTAGGCCTATTTATCAGCCTCTTTCGCATTTAGGTGTCCTTCCAACAACTTCCTAGTACGTTAGTAAGCACTGCAAGGGTTCCGAGTGAGCATGTCCAACTGGCGGAGTGCCCTAGGTTCAGCCAAAGCCTTCTCCAGTCTGATGGCCTAGCCTTACCGGGCAATCCTCTACTTGTCTGTTAACCCTCCTCTCACAATGAGGTGCAGGTAGGACTTTGGGAGATGGGCACAAATTGAGATTGAGTGGCTTGAATCAGACTGCGACTCAACTCATTGACAAGAACCACTTGAATAGTTAACTTCTTTGAAATGCATGTTAAAGGTACAACGCTGGCTTTCCTTCCCACAGCACACATCACTTTCAGCATCATGTCCCTGGAAAATCATACACGGGTAAGATTACAATACTATCGTTGTCTTGAAGCACCAAATTAAGAATGCCCCAACCCCTTCAGAGCGCATTCCTGATGATGTCTCAATTGTCTACTCAGGCAGGCCTACTCAAAATAAACCCACCTTAATATCATAACTGTGTTTTGGTAAAATATTGCTTTTAAAGCTTAAAATATTAAAAATAAATATTAAAATAACAGTGTCATCAATGCTTGATGAAGTAATAAGCTCCTATAATAATTTCAATGTATTAATTATATACATTCTGGACAATCTATATAAATAGAGACATTTCTCTGTGTGTCTGTGTGTGTATGTGTGTGTGTGTGTGTATGCGTCTGTTTGACCGGTATGCATTTCGCCAATTTTGGTAACTTTTGGAGCATTTCACTCCAAACCTTCACTACTGTGTCAGTGTGGGCATGGGACACCCGGTGGAGGGGTTCGCGTTCCCCTTTTGTTCCCGAAACTAAGCGATTTTTTCTTCCTGAAGGGAAGAAACTGCCAATTTCAGAAAGAAAAAGCGAATTTTTCTTCCCAAATTTGTTTCTTCCCAAAGGGAAGAAACTGACCCATTTCCGACGAAAATATTTTTTCAGATAATTTTTTCCTCTGAAGGAAATTTTCCAGACAAAAATTCCCCCCGCCCAGCCCAACAATTTTGGTTTCAGAAAAAAAGTTTTCATACATTTTTTCCTTCAATTTGTCTTTCTTTTTACAGCGCAAATTAAGCGATCTTTTCTTCCCTTTTAAAGGGAAGAAATTACCCATTTCAGAAGGAAATAGCGAATTTATTGTTCCCGAATTTGTTTCTTCCCGAAGAAAATTTTTTTCAGACAAGATTTTTCTTCAAATAAGTTTTTTCAGAAACATTTTTTTCCTGAAAAAGTTTTTTAAAAAGTCTCTTTTTACAGCGTAATTGTTGGTTCCTGAAGGGAACAAACTAAGCAATTTCTTTCTTCAAAGGAAGAAAGTAATCCATGTTCAGAAATAGCGCAAGGGGAAGAAACTATCCCATTTTTTTTCTTTTTACAACACATTTGTTTCTTCCTAAAGGGAAGAAAGTAACCCATTTTCAGAAATGGCGCAATTTCTTGTTTTGTTTTTTTCTTTTTACAGCACATTTGTTTCTTCCTAAAGGGAAGAAACTAACCCAATTTCAGAAATGGCGCAATTAAGGAATTTGTTTCTTCCCGAAGAACCTAACCCGTTTTCAAAGAAAATTAATTTGGATATCACATTTTATTATCAGGTAGTAGGTTTTGCTGTTTGCCCATTTCTTGCCAAACGGAGTTAAGGGACAGTCTCCAAATTTCTTCACCTTGGGCAACGCCGGGTACCCCAGCTAGTACTTAATAAACACCAAGCGTTGATAACTTACCAACATGGCAAGCTGTTATTCTCCTTTGCTAAGTTACACAAACCTTACAAGTTCATAATGCACAGCATGTGACAATTTAAACCGAGCATTGTATGACGGATCATGCTGCTTCAACATTGCTGAGAGCATGTGACAACCTTAGGCCATCTGCACCACGTAGACTGCTGATTGGCCGCAGGTGATGGCAGGTATTGGGCCATAACTTCTGGTTCAGTGAGCCTATCAGATAAAAACCCAGTTTGCTCATCCTCAGCCCACTCCTGTAATTCATCAAACTGCAACACATGACTAACCACACACACACACTTTCGAACATAAAGCTCTGCTCTACCTTTAGAGACTATGCAAAAAACAGATTAATCCTTTCTTCAGAAAAACGGATTACTGAGAAGTGAGAATTATGCATCATGGTACAGACCAGGTTAGGCTGGCAATCAACAAATACTTTTAGAAACTATCCAAAAAGCAGGATCATCTTCCCAAAAACGGGTCACCAGGTACTACTCGTTCCCAATAATAATAAATATTGCATCATGGAAAGCAGGAAACCATCAGATACTTATAATATTATTTGGAGGTGCTTGAAATTTGCTATATAAAAGTTTTTATATTATGCTACAATTTTGGATACTTGTAGACTTATTCTAGCTCTTGCTATTTTTGCCTGGATGTTCAGTGAATTCAAAGTCGTTAAATCCTAAAATATAATGAGAAACCAAAATGGCATGTTGATCTATTTTTCGTGAGAATTTTAAACTTTAACAGTACATTTTTTTAAACAGGATAGTTTGCGCGTTGTGAGAAATTTCGCTAGAGATTCTACCAGAGTAGTCTGGTGTAACTTTCTCTGGACTTTATTGATGTTTGTTACCGTTCTGTTGTGACATGCTAACTCCGTAAGATCGCGTTTCGAGTAAGTAAGTACGTATGTTCTTTCAAATTGTATTCACTAGGTGGCGTTATAAGTCGCATTAAATATAATATAGGCCTAATATAAGAGGTCGTTGATTAAAATAGCCTGTAATTTTTTACGGGTTACAGCTAGTATAATATATAATAGCTCTTTCAACCTAAACACATAATAATTCATGTCATCCATGATAGAACAATAAAACTGAATCCTCCGACCAGGAGGATTCATCTTCCAGCAATAACTTATTCTTAAGCTGTGATCTGAA
>JAQFXW010000231.1:0-21394 GCA_034693945.1 Dendrobaena attemsi | reverse complement strand
CTCAGGTCTTCAGACAATCCATAGTCGCCTAGTAGCCTATACACTCGTCACTTACCAAGGCAATCATTCATCACAGAAGTCAAAATTCCTGTCTAACACACAACCACTACAACTGTTTAGCACTTCCACCATACAGCCACATACCTACGCCAGCCGCTCTTCCACGGAAGACGCAACGCCACTGACAGGTACAACAACACCGACCCCTTTATCGCCAAATCAATAGGCATACCACGCTTCACCCTGCGTATATAAAGCGCGGTCCCTATAGCCCTAGAGATTCATTGGTGCTTTAATTTTTACATTTCCTCTCTAATCACTGTTTACTATTTCCCGCCTTTCATCCTTTCGTCTGGCTGGCCAGAGGGCGACCAGAGAATGGAGATAAGATCAGTACGTAACCCCCCCCCGCAGTTTTAAAGGATGCGCAATGGCCCGGCTATACCTGATGTTCAACTGAGGGACATTGTGTGGGACAAAGGTGTGAGAGTTGCCCTACAAAGGTGTGCTCACCCCACGCATATTCATTTCTTATGGTTTCTAATTCAACCTAATAAAACTTCATGGGTCACTGGTTGGATATGCAGACAGACCAAGTCTATCTTCACTGCATGCTGACCACAGTTAAGGTGAGATTGTAGTCAAGGTGAGCAATGACACAAAAAAACGGTTCTTTCTACATAGGCACATCTGAATAGCTCACAAAAACCCTGCAACTACCACTAAGATATCTATCTAGAGAAGAGCATCTTAAAGCAGCTCGCAACTATATGCTGCATTCCCAGTTCAACTTCTGCGTTAGTGTACCAACGCTAGTCAGCATGGAGTCTCTAGTTAAGGAAAGGCATATCTAAAAAAAGGATGTAGCACAGGCAGTACAGAGTTCAAGCCTTCCCTTAAATCAATGGTTCCCATCCGTTTGGGACTCACGGACTACTTAGAAAGTTTTTGCTGGCGTCGCGGACCACTGCAAAAATTTTGATCAACCAGCAGACCTAGAAATTCCTAAAAAAGTTGATGACCTTTTTTAGTAATTCATCCAATTTTCATCTGAAAATTGATATCCACCTCCTAAATTTAGTTGATGGCCTTGTTTTAGTCAATATGCCAACATTATCTTCGTCTTCTAAATGGGAAGAAACATAAAATGTTCAGTATAAAAAATCCCTTCAAAATTTTTTCTTCCACCCAACTACTGGCAAACCACCTGGCAGATTCCCACGAAGCACCAGTGGTCCGCGGACCACAGGTTGGAAACCGCTGCCTTAAATAGCTACCTACTGCAACAGCAGTGGCTCCATCTGATTGGGTCGGAGCACAAGGAGTACAGAGTTCAAGCCTTCCCTTAACAGCTACCTAATGTAGAGCAGAAATGCCTCCATCTGATTGGATCACTCTAGGAGACGCTTTATAAATTGAAGCGTAAAAGTACACATTTATAATTACTGTGTAAGGACTCAAAGCAATAAGTTCTTTGCATCAGTTGATGCTTGGTTACTAGACAACAATGATCGCAGTCAGTTAATATTATTACAATATTATAACAACAATTTGCAGATGCGCAACTATATTACATCGAGCTCCTGGCAATGGCTTAATACCTCCACTGTTATTCCAATTAGTACACTGTCACCTCAGATGTCACAGGTTTGAGTACAAAGTACAAACACAAGTTTTTCACCCTCCTTTCCCGTATATAAAAGAGGAAAACCTTCCTTAGGCTAGGTTTAGGGCCTACGATCCCCCTGCAACCTGGAGGCAAATCCTCCCGCCCCAGCGACCTGGAACCAATTCCAACTGTCCCAAAAAACTGATGACCTTTTTATAGTTATTCCTTTCTATTTTTGTCGTTTTCTACTTTTACCCCCCCCCCCTCGGGTCTCTACCATTAGGAGGGTACGGGGGAATCTTTCCTCTGACCGTAATTGGACGTAGTCTGCGTTCATCCCCCCATGCGACATAGCCCTGTGCTATGTTGGGTTAAGTGTTAGCAACTTCATAATCTTAGCCTTGGCTTATATATGAGGACTAATGGCCAGTCCTCTTCCTCACCGTCTCTTCTTCCCACTGACCGTCAGTGGATACTCGTGATGGCTGAGTTGGCCAGAATGCATGAGATATGCAGATGGAACTGAAACCTTGAATAAAACTTCTGCCCTGTACCAGTACCAGAAGCTAAAACTGCTACTTGCATCATGATACCGACTTCCGTAGTTACATCCACTTCCATGAATGCCTCAATAAGACGCCCGGACACTGTATTGGCCTCACTGATTAGCATCGTTTGCTGCAACCCAAACCCTTCTTGAATTCTTCAACACCCTGTGTGGCAAGATCAGGGCAATTGTTGTTGGATACGTGTCAAAAGTACAGTCATCGCATATACTCGGAACACAGCGCAAACAACCTTTATTTTTCAATTGAACTCATTTCCCGATTGTCTGTCACTCTGTATAGTCGTACCTGAAAACTGAGTGGACGCAAAGCCAACAGGAAGTAAAATAAGCAGAGAATAACAATAGGAAAAGAACAATGGGAATAACAAGCAAATAAGAAATATTTATCGAAAACAGGATGCCACCGAAGAATAATAATAATCGGAGCAGTATGGCAAATACGATGCAGGTAGCATGGCAAATAGCAATGTGAGTGCTAAATTGGAATAACAATAGGAATGAAAACAACACAATAAATAACAAGTGGAATAGTCGACGGGTATATCAATCCAAAGACCAACATTTGGCAATAACACCAAAGTAGAATGAAAATGAGAAAAAGTGCTGAAGCACAGAATAATAATCGAAATACGACAAACAACAATGGAAATAACAAGTCATAGGAATGGAAACAGCATTGGAAAAGAATTACAGGAAATTACACATGATAAAAGTAGAATATCCAAATGAACCTTATGACCGTACCTAAGTCTTCAGCCGTAGCATCGTGACAACATCCAAAGTTATTCGTAAATGGTTCTTCCACATCCAACCTACACAAAATTAAACATAGGTTTACAAGACTGCAAGAAATGAATGAACTTGAAAAAATTAGTTTCTGCGAAAAGAAAACATTCAACTGTGGTTTTAAAAGGCTTCATTCACACAAATGACTAGGACTTGCTTGCTGAGAAAAGGCAATCAGGACCAGAAGTATCTTTGTACAATTCAACATTTCACTCTCTTCTTTCAACATTTCACTCTCTTCTTCCAACGCTTTATAAAGACCTATAGACCTTCTCTCGTGGCCTCGTGTACTGGTGGAGCACCTCTCAACGGTTTACCCTATACAAGAGGCACTTTATAACAGTCTCTTACAAATAGTCTAAAAACAAGCATTTACATGCTGCTCCAACATCTAAACCCTGTCAATACGATTATCCAGAATCGCATAGCATTCCAGTAAATGAGAATTTTTTATGCATGCAACATTGCATACATATTATTTGAGCTGTTGTACCTGAGGATGAAAAATGCCAACTGTATTTGCAATGCTTGTCTATTTAATGTACAGACATTTCCGACAATGATACAACCCACGTTAAGAGCTCTTAAGTTACGTTATAGACCTACATATTACATATTATAATTATATCTGCAATTGTTTGGCGCCACTAGTTCGAGACAGATTAACATTGAGGAATTACAAATACACACACCATATAATCATATATAATAATTTTATATCCTCAGATGCATGGTACTGAAAGGATATCCCAATCTGTTTGTTTATTTATTTATTTTATTTATTTACATATTTCTATACCGCCCCTTCAAGTCCACGTTTGTATGCATGCCGACACTTAAAGACAAATAAAATATAAAAATATACTGTAACTGTAGTATATTAAATTTTATCACAAATTTTAAGTTTACTAGTGTAGCCAGTTGCTTAAGAGATAATGCATTTGGTTGGTCAAATAAGGAATATACTATAATACTTACCTACTTAATTTCTTTGGTGGTCCACAGTGTCAAATCCATTTAAAAATGTGTTGAGGTTAGTAGAATATAATATATTTGACAACCTCAACACTTTTTAAATAGATTGGATCAATATAATATATTGATCATATTATGTCCTCCACTCTGCTTGATAATCATCTTGGGTTTGGCACACAATGGGTTAGTAATACACCGAACCGCCATCACTGGTGCCATAGAAGTTATAAATGACAATTACAGTATCTCATGAAAAGAAAGAACACAGGTCAATCATGGTACCGCAATTACCATGCCTTATTAGTCAACCATGAATATAATAATTGGTCCAATACTCTCTGACATCTCCTACAGTTCGGCTCCATACTTCTACCTGTGCCCTCCTCCTGTCTGTTGGCATGTATGATACACGAGCAACTATTAACAGTATGCTGTAGCACTTACTGCGGTATTCCAGCTGTTGCCATTTAATGGAGTTTCTAAATGGCCGAGGGATATATACCTGGCCTCCAAGTCTACCATCAACCTATCAACTCTGATTTATTAGACCCAATGCGGCTCAATTATATATGCTCTGCGGTTGGTCAAAAAAAGGGCAGATCATTTAAACCTGCTTATATTGGCGCACCTTCTGTCAGCCCCACAAACAAAACACATGCATATAATATATTATATAAATAAATGTGTATTATATTATTATATGATGGATGTATAGAATATCTAGAAGTATAATACAGACATATTATAATACAGACATATTACAGACATGTATAATACAGACATACGTCTCTGAGTAGTAGAGGACTTGAAGGGGCGGGATAGAAATGCGTAAATAAAAATTAATAAATATTGAATACATTACATTATATCTTACACACCCAACACAAATGTATATGATATGCACAATCAGAGTATACATAATCAATAAATAATATGTAGATATACCCGTCAAAATTGATAATTTAATAAAATCAATATATCATATGTACATGACATGTATATAATTATATAACATCAATATTATGTAAATTTTGGCCCCACAACTGACATGCAAACCTAGCATCCACTGCTCCTCCTAAATTGGTCTTCCATCAGACAATTAATGGCAATCAGACACTTATGTAGGGCAATCAACCACAGCAAATGACTTTCTCCTCCATGTACAAATTACTAAAGTTGTTCTGGCCATTCAGATTCGTAGCAGGACGAGGGGGGAGGTAGCAAGGGGCAACAGATGGCTCCCTGGCAGAAAGAAACTGAGAGGGACCATCTGGATGGAGGAGCCATGCCCTCCCTTAGACGGGCGATGGGTCTGTGGTCAGAGGATGGGAACAAGGGCAACAGCAGCAGCAGCAGCAGCAGCAGCATAGTCAACTCCTCCGGAGACCAACACTTGAACTGCAGTTTCATTGCATCTCCATCTCTCATTCATCCTCGTCCATCCGTCCATCCTGGCATCTTCAGGTATAACCAACAGCACATAATGCAGACATATTAATGTGGGGCACAGTGGCGCAGTCGGATAATCGCCTCCTGGCGTCCGAATGGTTGCGGGTTCGATTCAGACTCCAGCCACACGTATGGGCCTTGAGCAGATTCTTCACTCACAACTGCTCATGGCACTTCGGTGTATAAACTCCGACACACCTAAGAGCTGCGGTTGCGACCGCCTCTAAGTAGTAGTAGACTTGAAGGGGCGGCATAGAAATGAATAAATACAGTGGACTTGAAGAGGTGATATAGAGATCTCCAAAATAAATTATGTGTGTGTGTGTCGTACTTGCTTTCAACTGCTATGCATATCTATACACATATTTACGTATGTATGTATGTATGCATATGTATGTATGTGTATTCGTCCCATATGCATATACACGTATGCATATTTACGTATGCATGCACACATTGCGTCTACAATCTAATACATGTGTTTGCATGTTCACTGTACAGACATAAACTTGTGTGTGCATACAAATCGCAACAAACCTCAACAACACAGTTTCCGTTGCTAGGAATCCGTATCATAAGCGACCGTTGGACAACAACGCATGGACCATGACTAAAGGTGACATCGAGGGAGAAAGGGAATCGATCAGTTGGAGGGTCATCTATTACCATCTGCTCTGCTTCAGCAGTCTCTCTCTCTGTCTCTCTCTCTGTCTCTCTCTCTGTCTCTCTGTCTGTCTGTCTGTCTCTGTCTCTCTCTCTCTGCCTCACATCGTAATGAAATTCGGACAGCAGCAGAGAATATCCAACTAATGCAACGCAGGGAGCTCCGGAAATGTTTCAAAGTCAGTTGAGTGAACTTCAGCCAAAAACAAAACTAACTTCACCTAAGGTGGATAATATAATATTATACCTTGTAATTTTAAGAGCCAAAACTTGTGTTATCATAATTGGCGACTTTGGCACAATAATGTTCCCGATTCCTGAACACAGGCGTAGATCTGTGTAAAACAGGGGGGGGACAGACTTTTGCACGCCGAGCAGGGGGGACAATGTCTCCCATAACCAGGGGGTCTGGAGGAGCTCACGACGCTCCCCAGTGGGGTTTGGGGCGAAGCCCCAGCCGACAATGCATTTTAGAGCATATACTGGCAAATGGAGCGCAATTTAGCAACTTTATTTTGCTCCTCTAGAAACATTCTCTTCTCGTTATTTCTTCTTGTTATTTATGCATGTCCTTTACTTTTTGATGAACTGTGTTTGCATAAATTGCTTTATGTGAATTGGGAGCAATAAAAAGAGATGATGATGATGGTGATGATATTAAGTCATGCATAGAAGTTTGAAAATAATATGGTAGGCCTACGATGTTTAAAAAGTTAAAACTTCTCTCGCCCGAATTTCTAAAAAAACTTCTCTGTTTCTGCGATGAAGCATTTGCTTTGAAGGCTTTGAATGGCGGAGACTCCCCTAGGAAGAATACTGGAATAAAGCTGAAACTATTCGCGCATGAGCCCACAAATTTCTTCACCACGTTCCTTAATTTGCCACTGTTCCTGAATGTGATAATGTTGTGGTTGTATTTCACAGTGGCTCTATCTGTGGAAAAAGCATCACAAAAAGCAACAAAATGAAAGCGATGAACAGGAATAGGTAAGCGCTGAAAGAGGATTGCGATCCTTCGATAAATTATTCATTATCTCACCATAATGAAGCAGGGCAAGAGCCAATCAGTCTGAATCAGAGCAAAGGTCAGCTTCATTCTTTGAATTCTTCAGTTATCATCATCAACATCATCTCCAAATGTAGAGCCACTTGACGTTTTTAGTTATTACTGCTCTAGATATTATTAAAATTATTGCTTATTAAAAAAATTGTAATTTATTCAATATTATTGTTAATCAGCAACTTCTGAGAGGTGAAAAGGCATCACCTGAAGGTACACAACAGTCAAATCAGTGATCAGGTTAACCACCATTAATGTTGAGACAGACAGACAGAAAGAGACAGACAGACCGACAGACATTGATAGCCAGACAGACAGACATTAATAGACAGACAGAAACAGACAGACAGACAGACATAGACAGATAGACAGACAGACATAGACAGACAGACAGACATAGACAGACAGATAGACAGACAGATAGATAGACATGGATGAAAATGAGTTGACTGAAGGAGGGAGGAAACTGGTGGTACAGATGGCCAGAGCTGAAAGAAGTTAGTCAGAAGGGATGAGAGAAAGACTGAGCAGAATAAAGGAGAGGAAGGATGAAAACAGATGAAAGGAAGATCAGACGCTCAACCATCATCAACTCATTATGTCAAATCAGTTCAACCCAACAGAGTCTATAACAGTCACTGGCAGGAACTCACTTAACACTCTCTCTCAAGTAAGGGTTCATATCATAGGTTATCATCATCATCCTCTGTCATCATCATGATCACTAACAACATCATCATCTATCACCATCATCATGATCACCAACATCATCTATCATCCCCATCTGTCATCATCATCATTATCAACAACAACATCATCATTTGTCATCATCATCCTAGCCCAGTTACTGCAGTTAGCTATATTAGGAGCGCGCCGGACCGTGTGTTTGCACGGACCGGGTTCGACTCCCGATGCAACGATCGCTCAGAGATTTCAACATCTTGGGCTAGCACATGGGGCGTGTGTGGAGCAATGGGATAGTCGACGCCTTGCGTCCGAAGAGTCCCGGGTTCGATTCAGACCTTAGCCACCGTGTACGGACCTTGAGTAAGTCCTTCACCTACAGTTGTTCGCGGTGCTTCGGTGTGAAAACTCCATCACTCCTTCGGGCTGTAGTCGGGACTGCCTCTGAGTAGTATGAGACTTTAAGGGGCGGTAAAGAAATGTGTAATTGAATAAATAAAATAAAAATAACCACCACAATCACTACCATCATCATCAAATCATCAATCCTTTCTCAATTACAAGCCTGAGAGCAACTGTGGCACATGAACAATTAGCGCTGGCATTTGGTGCGTCTCCAGATTTCAGGATTCACCAGTTGCTGCAACTGGCAGTGCCATCATCATCGAACGACGACGCAGCAGCAGCAGCAGCACGGGTGCTTAGCATCGGGTTGCTGCAGTTGTTTGCTGACTCTAAATGCTCTCCATCATCCCATTAGACTATTTGCTAATCCCGCCCAACGACATCAGCATGTGCACAAATGTCACACACCATTGTTCTAAGCCACCTCCTTCTCTCTTCTTCCTTCACCGGTATGAGGATGGACAGACGGAAGGAAGGAGAACAAACAGACAGACAGCAGGAAGGACTTACGAAAGGAAGGACACAGACAGCCAGACCAGTGAGATGAGAATTTGTGATTGTTTAACGTGGCCCAGGCAAAGCGATGGTCTAGAAAAGTAGTAGATCTTGATGTCAATAAACACTTTATTGTATAGCGACCGTGCGTACGGCCTTGACCCGGCGGCTTATTCGTCGATAAATAATTGAAGAACATTAGCGGAGCAAAGTCTCCCGTCCACTTCCTATAGACACAAACGTTGTTCTATATATAAGAGAGGGAGAGCGCACAGCTTTGACCTACAGCTCGTTTTTCAATGGATGGCAAAGCAATAGTCTCCCAAAACAGTCCCTCTGTAAATTTCCCATATAATATTATTATGTCTACTGTAACTGTACACACGCTTTCATATCATGAAAGCGGGACCGAATGGCTTTGACCCTGCTCCTATTTCAACGAATTGAATTGATCGTCAGAATTGGTACCGTGTTATTTAAGGTCCTCATCTATGCGGAAATGCTCAGTAGTGTAGTGATTAGTGGGCCAGACTGTCAACCGAGGGTTTGGAGTTTAAATCCTGGTCAGGGCAGAAATTTGGTCTGAGATTTCTGCTCCATCTGCACTCGCTATAGCCACTCGGCTATGATGAGTACACTAATCACACACTGCCACCCACCCTCATCTGCCGATGCTAAAAAAACTAAGGTCGTTAACACTTCGTACCCATGGCTGTCTTAGGACCTTAGCTTAAGGGACTGTTCTTCAAGATTGCTACTTAACAGTTTAGTGTGGGGCACCAGCTTAAAACTCAAGAGTGCAGTGCTGCATCGAAGAACTTGTTCAGAAAACCATCACGTGAAGGTTCAAGAAGAAACGAACTTGCTTTTCCTTTCACCATCTCTTGGCTCCTGTGAGATACATGTGCCCATAGACTCTCTCTCAAAGCAACTCAACAAGTTTACAATCATATATAGTAGGGCTGGGAGCGCCTATTTAGTAGGTTTCTAGTAAGGGCGCTATATAAATTGTCCAGAATGAATGAACGAATGAATGCTTCGTTGCTTTGTTGTTTGCAGCGAACTAGTGACATGTTTGGCTCCTGCAATAAATCTGATTTATTCTAGTTACACCCCAGGACAGAAAAGCCAACAAAGACACCACTGTACGTTTCATCTGTTCTGAACCATTTCCCATCTGATCCCTTGTAGGGCAGAGTCTACAGCTGAGCATCATTTTCATTGGGTAACAAAGAAACCTGATTCAGCAAATAAGGCTGTACAGCTGGCAGCTGTACAAGAACCCAGATTTTCTTGTGAGAGATATCACTGTTGTTAAGCAGCAGAGGAAACTACTAAGGCTGTTTGGCCTGAAGTGAACTTCACATGAAATACAACATCAAAAATATACAAGTCAAAGGTCACCCCTTTATGGCGCTTTAAATCTTTATCCACTGACGACCAAAGCAGGAAACTGGACAGTGCAAGTAGTCAGTTGTCCCGTTCTGACACCATATCGAGAAATTCCAAGGTCATAGTAAAAAAATCCTAAGATCATCCTAATTTTCACTTTGAAAATTGCACCAGATTTTGTTACTGTCACATATTTATGACAGTAATCTATACTACTTCAAGTAACACAGTCATTAGCTAAAAAATCTCAGGATGCCCTAAAAGTCTAAAACATCCAAAGACAGTGCAAAATGATTTGTTAGTTACAACAACCATGTAATGTAATTATAGATAAATTATTGTTAGTTCACTCAATTATCTTCCTTTACCAATGTCTCGACTTGCTAGTTGCATATTTGATTTTCCGGTTTTTTCTCTTATGACTTGTGTTAAATAATACTTAAATTATATATTTGCATATATAAAATACTTGTGTGTATATTTAATGTTTATTATACAGCTATGTCATTAGGTTGCCATCTCATTGCTTAAATTTAAATTCAGTGACCCCAATTAAGCGGAACATTGTTCCTGTTGAGTATGCCTTGTGCATCCCATTTAAATGAATATTTGCATTTATGTTTTAAATTTGGGATCAATAAACAATGATGAGATGAGAAATCTCAAGATCTTGTGAAATTTCCCCAGCAGTGGGAACACTGACAGTAGACTTTGATCTCTCCCAACAACCCATCTGACCTTACACAGGGTCTTCGAACGTTAAGCAGGTTCCCTAGAAACATGGAGCTTTACAGCTACGCTCAGTCCAAACAAAAGTTTTCGGGAAGACAAGACTGCTGGTCATAAATAGTAAACATTCAGTGTGGTATTATGCCAAACGTTTTGACAAGGCATGGATCAAACAAACAGGTTGGAGGATGACATGTAAGTCAAAACATTTCCAGGAGACCAGGACACCTGTTGGATTCACCTGCACAATCCAGGTAACAAGAGACAGGCAGCTGCACAGCCTGTGCAAACTTCACAATAAAAACAACAATAATCACAAAAATGATAATGACAAATTACTATGGCCCCGTAACACGTCCATGCTGGTAACAAGCGAGCCCCCAAAAAGTCACCTAACAAACAGCAGGGTAGGCTATTGAGAACTAACAAATCTTAAGCCAGGATTTGGAAAGATTGTCAACACCAACTCAGCATCAGAGCTGTAGTCAGCAGCGCCTACGAGTGGCAATTTGCTTGACAAGGCACTATATAAATTTTTGGATAAATTTTCAAAAATTCTAATCCTCTTACACCTACGATTTAATATATGTTTATCATATCCATTGAAGATATCTGAATAAAAATTGAGCAACTAAATTAAAGTGGAAAGAATTCACATGAAAACACACAGACAGACAGCCACACAGACAAACAACAAACTAATCAGATACAGATACAACCACTCATGCATATTAACGATATTAACACACAGTACACACAGGAGTGGCATACACATGTGATAACGGAATGAAATGCACCACTACTTAAGTTCCGAGAAATGTCCAGAATCAACACACAAAGAACTAACGATAGCGGTACCTACCTGATAGCATTCAAGTCAGAGCTATCGAACACGGAAAACAAAGTCTTTGATAACATCGTCCTATAGCTCTTGTTCCACTTACAGATAAGTCCCACAACTGCCAAACTCCAGATAGCCCTCTGCATCATACCGTTTCAATCATTCCATTCATAGGCCAGCAGAAAGAAAACCACACTTCCAGGATATCTACTCTCGTATACGATTTAACACAGCTATGACATTACGTGATGGTGTAGTGGTGTGTTCGATGCCATTTGACCAGAGGGTTGCAGGTTTGAATCTACGGTACTTCAAGCCACTGCATAGTGCATAGTAGTTGTGGGGCACGGTAGTGTAGCGGTGAAGGTCGCCGCCTCGCAACCGAAAGGTACCAGGTTCGAATCCCACCTGCCGCGTAAGGACCTTGAGCAAGTTCTTCTCTCACAATTGCTCGTGGCGCTTCCGCGTGTAAACTCCTACACACCTCCGGGCTGTAGTCAGGACTGCCTCTGAGTAGTAGGAGACTTGAAGAGGCGGCATAGAAATGTGTGAATAAATAACAAATAAATAGGGACCTTGAGCAAATGCTCTGTAGGAGATGAATAACATAACGGAGAAGATACTGCTACAAAGACTATACGATGCAAAATTATCAATTCTCACTTAGCCTCCCATTGGTAAACTCAACCTTCTTTCGCCAGGTGGTATAGTAAATGAGGTGCTTTGGCTAAATAGGACTCAGCATCAGCGCTGTAGTGGGCTTTATAAATCCTCTATACAATAGTGGGCCTACAGTGACGAAATCCTATCTATAGCTACAGCCAGCCAGTATTTTATTAATTGCCAGAGAATACTAGGTCAGGTGTTTCTCACATTCACTACCCTGTCCCTTAGGAATCTTATCGACCAGCAACAGAACTCCAATTACCTTCTGGAAGAGAGGAGACCCACAGCAGCTGACCAGAAGAAGAAATAATGGCAACAGAAGAATGCCAAGAAATCTGGCCACAGCCACAAGGAACAAATCAGGCAATAGAGGATGCAACAGTCAACACCACAAGTCTCTGTCACTTCTGTCAAATCTGTCTCTCTGTGGCTGTCTTGATATCTCTGTACCTGTTTGTCTAGACCTGTGCCTCTCTGGTTTCTCCCTCTATGTCTGCAAGTGTGTCTGTCTGTCCCAGTCTGTGTGGATATGTCTGTCTCTCTTTTGCTCTGTCTGTAGTATGTGCCTCTCTGTGTCTCATTCATTTTACTCTTTTCATTCTTTCTCTGTCTCTCTGTTTGCCTAGATATGTGTCTGTCTTTGTCTCTCCCAGTGTCTCTTCCTTTGTCCCACTAACAACTCCAGTGCATTTCTTTCTCTCCTGTTCTTTCTGTGTATCTCTATGTTTCTATCTTCCTCTTTCTGTGTGTCTGTCTCTCTCTCTGCCTCTATCTCTCTATGTGTGTCTCTTAGTCTCTGCCTCCATTCTCTTTTTCTGTCTGTGTATCTCTATCTTTCTACCTCTCTGTCTCTATGTCTGTCTCTCTCACTCTCTATGTTTCTCTGTCTCTCTTAGATGCATTGCTCTATTTTCGCTAATCTTCTTTCTGTCAGCGTCTGTGCTGCAGCCTCCTCCCTCCCCCCAATGCAAGAGCCATAGACGGAAAGGCAGAGAGAGTGGCAGAGACAGAGACACAGAGTGTCAAGCAATGAGACAGGAATTGATTGAAACATAGCTGTGAAAGGACTGGACAGTCATTGAGACATTAGACAGAAACCACAGTGACAGGAATTGTTACTATGCACCTTAATCGAAGATTCAGGAAACAGACAGATAAACACACATACGCATAAACAGACAGATAAACAGCAATACGCATAAACAGACAGATAAACACAGAGACAGACAAACAGACAGACAGATAAACACTTTTTAAACAGACATAGACATGAATGGACAGATAAACAGACACAGATAAACAAAGACACAGATAAACATACAGACAAATAAACAGACAGACAAACAGGCAGGCACAGTAACACAAATTGCGGGAGGCAAAAGAACTGAAAATGTAAGAAAGCTTTAAATACAGATAGAAACCCCACACAGAAATATACATTTATACAGCTATACACATTATCACACAGACTGCAGAAAGTTGTCAGAAACATAAACAGATGCATAGACAGACAAACTGACACACTGACAGATATACAGACAGATAGACAGACAGCTATGGAGCAAACACGGACCCAGATCTATATAGAATATACAACAGGAATAAACAAAGAAGCCTCTATAGACAGATTAAGAACAGACAAAATGACAATTGTAGACAAATAGAAAACAGATATCTAGACAAAATAAAGAGCAAATTAAGAGACACATGGACAGACAGAAAAGCAGACATTCTCCTAGAACAGAAAGAGAGAGGGACACAGACAAAGACCAAACAAGGAGTCATTTATAGACAGACATAAGAATAGCCAGACTTCCTGAACAAACAACATAGGGATATATGACAGGAACAAACAGAGACATAGAGACAGACAAGCGGACAGATACCGACATCCTTCACCGTTGATAAAATGCAATTTCCGCGGCAGAAGTAGAACTGATGTGATCCAGCAATGCCATCAACAGTAAAGGAGGCAACAGGCATCCCTCTGCCACCCCCTGGATCAACGACCCTTGAAGGAGACAGTCTGCAGAAGGAAAGAAGACACCCCACCCTCTCTTCTAATCCTCTTCTGCCTATTATGAATGTATCTCTCCGGTCCCATATTACATCATCTATTTCTCTATCACTGTCATCCATAGCTACAGGCCTATACACATTGGGAGCAGCCTTCATCAGAAGATATTCAATATGTGACCTATTATCATCATCGTCATCATCATAATCATCGTCGTCACCAACATATTCAACATTATTATCACCAACATCTTCATAGTCATCATCACCAACATGATGACACAAGATAGACAGACATCATCACCAGCACCTTCATTATTATCATCGTCACCACCTCTACCACCATCACTAGCCCAGTTAGCTACATTGGGAGCTGTGTATTTGCACGGTACTGAGTACAAACCCGATGTCTGCCGACGCTCAGAGATCTAACATCTCGGGCTAACACATAGGGCGTGTGTGGAGCAAAGGGATAATCGATGCCTAGTATCCGAAGGGTCGCGGGTTCGATTCAGACCCGAGCCACCGTGTAGTTACCTTGAGCAAGTCCTTCACCTACAGTTGCTCGTCGAGACCGCCTCTGAGTAGTAGTGGACTTGAAGGGGCGGTACAGAAATGCGTAAATAAATAAATAATTAAACATCATCGTCATCATCAGTTCCTGATGCCAGTCGTTCCATAGCCAACTCATTGATGCTATACAGATTCTTTTACTACTGGAGACTGGAGTTGATATCTTTTACAAGTACAAAATGTCAGTGGCTGTCTTTGACTGAGGCACAACATTTATAAGTGGTCCTTGAGTCTTGAAAGGCTGAGAACCGCTGTCTTAGTAGACATCCAGGCATAACAGCTATAAATAATTACTATTATAATGATATAGGGCCATCCAAAGACAAGAGAAATCGCTCAAGAAATTATATGGCACGCACCAATTTCAGATATAATCTAATGGTTTTCTTGAATTGTCTATAATTTTCTGCCTGGAAAGCAGACCTTCTTCCTCTTACCCATTTGCAAGCGATCAGATGGCGTAAATGCTCAATGCAGCTATTATTTGGCCCAAATGGCATAATCATAAAAAACATTATGATAGAAGATCATGGAGGAAATGTTGAAAAAATCTCTGCTTAAAAACCAGTTCAGTATAATTTGTGTGAAATACTGAAGAATCATATTATTATTATTTTTTTTTTACCCGTGGTAGTTCTAATCCCTCAGGAACAAGAAATTATGTTAGGAGTAGAGCAGGTTATCTCTGGGAAATTATTATTATTAGAGAAGTTTTATCTGGAGCCCCTTCAAGGCGAACTACTCAAAAACGCTCCTGGCCCAACCTTGACTGAATAAGAGAGTTTTGAAATGATGAAAAGAATTTGTGAGAAGTATATGCATTATGCAATACGATGAGCTTACAAGGATGACTCAACAGCAACACAAAGCCCAATTTTGCCATCCGCCTGCCAATGATGCAGATAAGTATGCTTTCATATGCTTGCCACGTGGCATGCCAAGCAAAATGAATGCACTAATTACCGACTTTAAAGCAGCGACCACTTTCGAGAAATGTTTCCTGCAGAAGTAAAATAACTGATAACATGGCCATCTTATCCGTTAGGCACAGTTGAATGTCGCAAATGAGATACTGAACAGAATATATTTATTGATTGACCCGAAAATAGAAAAGGAAATACATATTTAATAACCTTGAAGTTTGTACTGAAACAGTTTGAGTCAAGCTGTGCTACATTGTGCTAATTTTGCAGCTCTTTGCAAAATCACATATAAAATCCTCAAATGTTATTTTGAAATTAATTTATAAATTTTCAATGGAATGCATATTGGTATAAAGGGAATATAGTTTTTCTTGTTCCTTTGTCAACTGCAGATAAAACCGAACAATTGCCTCAGAGCAGATGGTTGCATTTGCAGAGCGTGTCACTTGGATATATGAAGCAGCCTAGAAGTGGCTTGCCACTGACGGTGCTTAAGAAATTGTCTTTAGAATTTGTCGTCAATAGAATACAAAGTACAATACAATGCTTTGAATAATCAATGTCACAAAAAAGCCAATTGATATTATTGTAATTGTGTATTTCTATACCGCCTCTTACAAACTACTACTATTCAGAGGTGGTACCTCCTACAGCCCGGAGGTGTGTTGGAGTTTAACATGCCGAAGCGCTTGAGCAATTGTGAGTGAAGGTCTTGCTAAACGTCCATATGCGGCTGGTGGGATTCGAACTTACAACCCTTCAGTTGCAAGGCGGCAACCTTCACCACTATACAACAATGCCCCACAATGTGCTTAGCTCTGATGCAGAGCTGGCAGTTGGACGAATGCAAGAGTGTATATTGGGCCTTCGAATTATGGATTTCACGATACAGTTTGCGACAATGGACTGAGCATGTAAAGCACCCTAGAATAGCTTGCCGCCAACGGTGCCATAGAAATTGCTGTATTTACATTACAAATTCTTTAGCAGTAAAGTAGTGAACTATTTACATTACACTGCATTACATTAATTACTATACTTGCTATCTGCACTGCACCATCACTTGCACTGTATGTGGCAGCATGCAGATGGTCGCATTTGAAGAATTTTCTGTTGCTGACATTCTAAACTCGTGTATACAGCACCCTTTCCTTCAGTCTCGGCTGACTGAGCTACGGAGCTATACAAATCGTCTTATTATTATTATTATTATTATTATCCAATCACTCATGTTCCAAATATGCACGTACGGTTATACATAAAAATTTCAATATTAATAGCATATACGTTATTCAGTTTGTCTCGGGACCTTGAGCTGAATACCTGTCGCTTGGTTCAAGTTCTGCTAGAGTACCACGAAAGGCCATTGAATTGTATCGGTTGATGGTATTATCTTTGGTATAAATGGTATGGATATAACTATAACTATTATAATTAAAAGGCCCTAACTGATAAACATTGAATGCATGCAAATATCTGAGAATGTGCTTGTAATAAGCATAATTGCAAGAAAGAAGAACAGTTCTTTAACGCCTTAACAACACGAGCGTACCAAAGGTGACTGCATGTTAACCAATGAGCGTCTTCGTTGAAGTATTAAAGAGAGATTTAGGAGGCAGCCATATATATGTGGCTATGATTAGATTTCTCTTGAACAATGCGATTTATTCATTTTATTGCACCTCCTCAAGTCCACTACTACTAAACGCGCTTCTGACTTCACCACTGATGCTAAGTCTGAGTTAGCTGGCTGAAAAGCTTCTTTACTATGCCACCTGGTGAAGAAAGAAGGTGGAGTCTACTTAAGAGACCCAATCTTAGATCTCATATTCTACATGTACGTACCAGCGTCTTCCCAATCATATTAAGCCCTATCCCCACAGACTAATTCGAGGTAAGGACATTGCTCAAGATTTTTACGCAATTGCTTGAGGAGTTGAGGCGGATTCGAACCTCAAACCCTCCTCACAAGGAACCGAACTTTCCCACTACACCACCAAGCACCAACAAATATCATCAACCCCAGACTGCATCCAACTGTATGCAATGGCATAGGCTCAAATATATTATTCATTATTCAAAGTACATCCACCACGAGCCACACCCCGTGAACTGAGCTCGGCCAGTTTCTCTTTTGAAATGAGACAATGTTTTGGTGGAGTTTAACACTCCATCTCAATTTAAAACCAACTAAAGAAACACCATATGTTGAAACGTTCCAGATGCCTGATTGAACTGGAAAGCTGTGTTTCATCAACACTTAAAGGAAACATTGTTTTCATGGGATGTGTTTACAATGTAGGCGTTGACATATTACACATTAGTGACATTACACAACATCGATATCTACAAACTGTTAATCATGGACTAGAACTTACTAAAGCTTTGAAATGCAAAATGTTGTTGTCTGGATAAGTGAATATATATGCACAGTTACACACATAACACATAATATAAATAAAATACATGTATATTGTGTGTACAAAGATCCACAGTGTTCCATTTGTTCTGAGAAAAGAACTGTGAGATGTGCGATTGTGGGTGTAAATAAACATTTATTTATTCTTTTATTTATTTACACATTTCTATACCACTCGTTCGAGTGCATTATTACTCAGAGGTGGTCCCAATATAGCCCGGAGTTAGCTCGGAGTTTACACGGTGAAGCGCTACCAGCTAATATGAGTGAAGGACTTGCTCAAGCAAGGTCTCTACGTTTGGTTTGGGTCTGAATCGAACCAACGACCCTTTGGATGCAAGGTGGTGACTATCCCACTGTGACACCACGTCTACAGTCCACACTAGAGATAAAAAAAAATTCAGAGTTTGGTTTTTGGCTTTCTAGAAAACCGAAATCCTGAAAACAAACAGATATTTTATTCTTTTATTCTTTAAGATTAGTTTATAAACATTAATTCAATTGTTTAAAGTCTAAAGTTAGAACTGTAATCACTATAAAATAAGCTGCTGTCAATTATTTTGTGTTAATCAGAAATCTCAACTGAACAACATCTGAGTTTAAGAAAAGCTTAAAACCAAATAACCAAAGAGGCGTAAACTATACAAAACAGCAAAAAATTTAATTTCCCGAAAAACTTGATTTTCTTCATCTCTGCCACACACATAAATTATGATGTAAGTATGCCTAAACAAAACATGACCCCTGCATACTTAATTAAATGTATGCAACGAAGCACATGAATACACAAGTACATATGCCGACCAAGACACATCTACATAGAAACCAGACGAAAGAACATTAATGCATCATCAATCCCAGCATAAAACTGAAAGTGATGTGACTGTCACGTGACATTAGGAGGTCATCCCTATTTGTCAGAGACGGACAATGTCACAGCCATCTACTTATCAGCAATTAATACCCCATAACAGTAGGAAGAGAGATGGCAGATTGGTAGCCTCCACCCACCACACAACACGCCATCAATTATTCACAAACCAGACAGAGTAATCCAGTGTAGGTCGCGAAGAAAAGGTCTGCTGCATATTCCGCATTAGATGGATTTTGCAAATGTAAATATAAATGTATGCGGGTTTTGCAGAGTGACTGAGTGGCCTTAACCCTAACCCTGCTCCTTCTGCAACGAATTGATTGCAAAACAATGGCCAAGCAAAGTCTAATGTACAATTCCAATAGTGGTAAATGTGAGGCATGGTGGTATAGTGGTATATGCTCAATTGCTCAGTGCCTTGCGCTCAGAGGGTCGACGGTTTGAATCTAACTAACGCCATTGTGTAAGGACATCTGAAGAGTTTACACTACAAGAGGTGTGGGGCGCGGTAGTGTAGTGGTGAAGGTCGCCGCCTAGCAACCGAAAGGTAGCAGATTCGAATCCCACCCGCCGCATAAGGACCTTGATCAAGTTCTTCACTCACAATTGCTCGTTGCGCTTCGGCGTGTAAACTCCGACACACTTCCGAGCTGTAGTCGGGACCACCTCTGAGTAGTAAGAGACTTGAAGAGGCAGTATAGAAATGTGTGAATAAATAAATAAATAAATAAAGAGGTGATATGATTAATACTTTTGAACACAATACAATACAAACCGTGCATATGTGCTTTATAACGATCGCACTCTGCTTCTAGTCTCCACCCAATTCATTCTTCGATGAATTCATTGCAAACAGCGCTCAGTGAATTTAAGTTTTGTGTACAATCTTTAAAGTGGCAAATATCACATTTTTATTTGTTTTTATTTATTTATCAACATATTCCTATACTGCCCCTTCAAATCTATCTACTACTCAGAGGTGGTACCGACTACAGCCAAACTGTCTCAAGTCACTCTGGACCCTTCTTAGATTTCACTGAGGTGATTTAACCTTTCGCTATCACAGCCTGTCCCGATATACAAACCAATGAACCATGCCAGGCAGAGCATTTCCCTGATGAAGCCAATCATCAACATATGTTATAAAAAGATCTTGAGAGTCGTTCTCCAATGGATCAGGCATCTTTAGAAAAGCAACCTCTTAACCCTGTCAATGGTCTACTTAGCTAATGAAACCAATAATCACATTCACAACGTCACTGACAAAAATGCCTATAGACGATTTCACAATTTTCATAAAACGCAAATGTTCGTCAAACCATAACTCACAAAACCAAATAACCCAAATTGAGAGTGGATAATATCCATCAGACTTTGCTGTTGACACCTAAGGGTTCACGTATATGCACAATAACCTCAAGATTAGATTTGATTAAATTTACTTTTGTTATTTTCGAGAGAACTATGAACATACACAAGCATACACACATACATTCATAGACATATACAAATACAACAATGTCATGCGTGCACACATGCATACATGTACGTACAGAGTACAAATCTATACATGCTGACACACAGGCAGACCAGACCTATGGTATATAACATACATACATACATGCATACATACACACATACATAAAAAGACTAATATACATGTATGGGTATGCATACCAACGTGCATACACAATGAATGGCATTGCATGGATAAACCTGGACAGTTGAATAAGAGACATATTACAGCCATTCACCAGACCCCATGCATACATACAACAAGGAACTATTGTATTCATTGTCCGCCAGGCAATTAGTCTTGGGACAAATCCTTCTTGGTCCAGTGCTAAACAATAAAGGCGAGCTGCAGCGCATGCCATATCACGGCTGTCTGATCCAGTCCAACATAACGGGGCGACTTACATCACTCGACTTGCTGGCTGTTGACCAGTCCAGCATCAGCATCAGCATCAGCAGCAGCAGCACATGGAGGTTGTCTCACTTCTGTGCGTTCAGAGATGGTGTTCAACGATGCAGAAAGTCCCTGAAAGATTACGACAGACACCGTTTCTTAAGACAAATGAGATGTTCTTAAGAAGCAAAGGCAATTAATTATGAACCTATACTGTCCTCAGTGTGTACGACAGTATATATGTGGGGCGCGGTAGTGTAGTGGTGAAGGTCGCTGCCTTGCAACCGAAGGGTAGCAGGTTCGAATCCCATCCGCCGCGTAAGGACCTTGAGCAAGTTCTTCACTCACAATTGCTCGT
>JAQFXW010000230.1:0-21403 GCA_034693945.1 Dendrobaena attemsi | reverse complement strand
AATAGGGGAGATTTGCCAGTATGTCTTCGAATGGAATGATTTACTGTTTCATATTCTGTGATATCATACCAGCGATATCTCCTTACACCAATAATATCTTCCCTTATCTTATATATTCCCGTGGTTTCGAAAATAGTCATCATCATAATGAGCGTTCCCTGCTGAATTGCAAACTCCAGAGGCCTCAGCCCCGTCTTGTCTTCCATGCGCAGTAGCGTTTCTACAGATTCCTTATGGAGAATGCTGCAGAGCTTAACGTAACTTTCTGCGACACGCTCTTCGTTATGAGGTTGAAAGAATGCAATACCGATCAAGCAATGAAAAACGTTGAGTCCATCGTTCTCCTGAAGGAAGACGTCGACGTCATATTTCATCATGACGTCACACACTCTCATTGATCCGTTACTTGCTGCCAAAATAAACGGATGATTGAAAATTGGTCGCTTAGTTTTCACACATTTCACTCCCGCAACTTCTGGAAACAGAAATGAGCCGTTCAGTAATTTCGATTTTGTTTGTGTATCGGAATATTCTAATATTCTGCTTATTAGTTGACAGTCATCATGTCTAACAGCGTTGTGCCAGAATTGATACTGCGGCAATGGCAAAGTATTTGAACAATTTGTGTCAGAGGATTCAGTGTAAGACATTTCTTATTTTCGGATGATTTCTTTTGAAGGCGATTGCAGTTAGGCTACTGGTAGATTTTCTAGATTTCTTGTTATGTTCGAGCTACAAATTTTGCTTTAGTTTAGAACAGAATGACCCGACAAAGGTTCATTTCATGCGGTTGTCAATATAGCGTCGCTTTGTAGTAGATCTGAACGAGACTATGGCTTCGAATGATAACTAAGATACGCGTTGCAAACTGTGCACATCCAACGTAAATTTATTTAATTCTGTTATCTTGGTGCGCTGAGAAATGATGGTATTTGAAGAAAACCATTGTAACCAAAGCAGAGTTGGTCGGACTGCTGTAGCTTTTAAAACGACCAGGTATATTAAGGGTGGTAAAAAAATGAGGATATAGTGCTAGCAATAGGCCACATCAATTATCTTCAAAATGGTGTAACTGTCTTCGGTAAACACAAAGTCCTAAAGATATTAGAAAGAAATTGATAGTCAAGTATTAATTTTCAGCTAAGAATGTTTGCATAAACTGATCTTGGCCAATCATGGCACCTGGATGAATACTGCTTGCCGTGACTTGTGCATTAACAATGTATTATCGAGGATTGCATAATGTTAACCGTATAACGAGGTAAATAAAACTGACGTTGAGCTTTGAATAAAGTGATGCGTGAACTGACGATCGTGAAGTCGATGGGGGGGGGGCATTCAAGTCATGAGCTAGTGAAAAATTTGCTCGATATTTCTGTTCGACAAATTATCCAACTCAGCACTGATGAGTGCACTGACCTTAGGGCCTACATGTATGTGGTCAGTGGAAAAATAAGGTTACAAGGTAAAAAAAACTGGCCAACCGATCTAAGAAAGTAAAATCGCTTGCACTTCATAACCAAATAACCATGACTTCCTCGTGACTGGCTTAACGGATTGCATGCGTGTGTAGTGTATGAGAGGAAGCTTGTAGTGTCTGCTACAACTCGCTGGTACGAGCAGGTTGCTTCTCGTACGAATGGCCACGCTTCCGGCCACGGGCCCGAAGGCCCAAACAACAAGGCGAATACAGCAGTTGACTTTATATTTTACACGACACAAATTATACGACGATTCGTGACAGCAACTTAACCAATGTTCACGACTGCACCTCAAAAGTAGAACTGTAAATTATCAAGCGAGAGAGTGAGAGAGGGCTCCACGTTAAGCTGAGGCTCTATTTATGTTGTCTTACTCGCATGACTAGCCTATAGATCGGTATAGGTGTCTCTAGCCTTCGCTCTGTCTCACATGACACCGTGTCAGTTCATCCCTCTGTCTGTCCGTCACCCTATCCCCTTTTCTAGCACTGTCTGTCCTTGTCCGTCTAGCATGTCTGTGGCACCTGGTCGCCAGTGGTCAGTTGATCTGTTTGAGTGGTCATGTGCTGGAATGCTCTTGTAACTGAGTGAAGTACTAGTAGTCGACCCTTTCCATGCTTCCTTCAATTGCTCTTGTCACTGACCTACCCTGGTCTCTACCCTCCTAATGGCAACCCCTACACGTGTATTCGTGTATGAATTTATATATGTAAGTGTATATATGAATGTAAGTGCTATGTATGTATGTATGTGTGTATGTATGATTGTATGTATGTATGTATGTAGGCCAATGTATGTATGTATGTATGTATGTATGTATGTGTGTATGTATGTAGGCCTATGTATCAGTGTTGGGTACACTCACACCAGAAATGAGTTAACTCAAAACTCAACTGATGCACCTCAAACTGAGTTTAAACTCAAACTCAACTCATCCTCTGTGAAACTAGTTAACTCAAACTCACTTGTTGAATGATTTAACTCATACTCACACATGTCTCATATTAGCACTCTATCCACAAAGAATAAGCGATACTTCAGCCATGCTTTTCCTAACTGTCTACAATTAACAAAATATGCTGTTTGGCTGCCAGTGACTGAACACCATTAATTATAAGAGGTCGTTGATTACACCGAACACAATGATATGGAAAATCGACGATATCAAAAGTTTCCTCGACTACTGCGACCGTAGTCGTGAACCATGCCCCCAAACCGACTTGTTTGAACATTATTATGTGCCAAATAGTGAGTTGAATTTAAAAATGAGTTATAACTCAAACTAACAGAAACTATGAGTTATCTCAAACGCATAACTCACACTCTCTGAAGTGACTTAGCTCAAACATAACATATAGCTCAAACTCATAACTTACAGCAAGTGAGTTAATTCGTGAGTTTAAACTCATATGAGTTAACTCATACCCTACACTGGTGTGTATGTATGTATGTACGTATGTATGTATGTATGTATGCACTATGCATGTATGTAACTAGTAATCTCCTGTCGTTCATCCTTGCTACTTGTCCGAATCAAGTTAGTCTTATCTTCCTGATCTTGTCCACTACTGTTTCCTCCGCTCCCAGTTCTTTCCTGGGTTCTTCTCACTTCTGGTTCTTTCTCATCTACTTCTGTTCTATATTACTCGCAACCGGTTCATCTCGACCACCAACAGTCTCTTCTCATCTCATCTGCGCAAGCACAAACACTCTCAATCATATAACAACACCGGTACCACCAGGGCCCCGAACAGTTTCATCTGAGTTATCATCGACACACTTTTTCCCCTCCACACTTTGCGGCGCCTGCCGAACATTGCGCACGCTGGACCTATTCTAAGGTTGATATTCTTTGTGCAGCGACCGCCCTCAGTTACTAGACAGCCAGAATGCACACAATCTGTTACTTTCTCAGTACTTCCTCCTCCAGTTTGACTTCCAATTATTTTTATTTCCTTTACTCGTTGATTTTAAACCCCTTTCCTTTCCTGCTCATGGCTACCAGGCTACCCTGTCCGTCAAATCTTGCAGGTCCTTTTGAGCGTCTGCACTCTGCAACCACCAGGTCAACATAGTCGGCAAACACGCAAGTTCGTGAGCAAGTGGCTATTTAGACTGTACTTCTTCTAGGAGTAGGCTTAAGAGGTCAGCTGATGTCTACAACCCGCCTAGCTCCCACCCTGATCGTGAACCCACCAACCCCACATAAATACATGCACAAACACATAATTACCTACATATAACATACCTACATAACTTCATAAACATTAATTATATGCATGCAATCCTTTAGCCAGCCACGAGGTAGTCATGGTTACGAAGTGTAGGTGATTTCAATTTCTTAAATCGGTTGTCCAGTCCTCTCCCTTGTCGTCTTATTTTTACACTGACCGCATAGGGTCAGTGCACTCATCAGTGCCGAGTTGGAATATTAGTCGAACAGAAATCTCGAGCAAATTTCGCACAAACTGATGACTCGAACGCCCCCAGATTTCACCGTGGACAAACAAACAGATCGTCAGTTCACGCATTACTTGATTCAAGGTTGACGTCAGTTTTATTTACCTCGTTATACGGTTAACATTATGCAATCCTCCATAATACACCGTTAATGCACAAATCATTGCAAGCAGTATTCATCAAGGTGTCATGATTGGCCAAGATCAGTTCATGCAAACATTCTTAGCCGAAAATTTATACTTGAATATCAATTTCTTTGTTATATTTATAGGACTTTGTATTTACCGAAGACAGTTACACCCTTTTGAAGATAATCGATGTGGCCAATCGCTGGCACTATATATATCTTCATTTTTACCACCCTTAATATACCTGTTCGTTTCCAAAGCTACAGTAGTCCGACAAGTGGTTTTCTTCAAATGCCATCGCTTCTCAACACAGCAAGATAATAGAATTAAATAAATTTACGTAGGTTTTGCACAGTTAGCCACATGTAGCTTAGATAACATTCGAGGCATAGTCTCATTCAGGACTACAACTAAGCAACGTTGGGAAGAAAAGCACGAAATTAACCAACGTCGGAGCATTCTGTTCTAAACTAAAACAGAATTTGTAGCTCGTACATACATGTACCAAGATATCTAGTAAGATCAACTATTTGAACTAAGAAAAGAAATCCGCGATTTACAAAAACTCTTAAATCTAAATCCTCAGAAACTCCAATCACCTTCAAAGGGATCATTGGAAAAGAAGAAATGCCTTACAGTAAACCTTCTGACAAGAGCGAAAATGTTTTGCCATTGCCGCAGTATAAATTCTGGTACGACGCTGTTAGAAATGACGACTGTCAACTGTTGAGCAGAGTTTTAGACACTTCCGATAAGCTAACAAGATCGAAATTACTGAACGGTTCATTTCTGTTTCCGGAAGTTGTTGGAGCGAAATCTTTGACCAAAAAACGACCAATTTTCACTCATCCCTTTACGTTGGCAGCTATTTACGGATCAACGAGAGTTTGTGACGTCTTGGTGAAATATGACGTCGACGTCTTTCTTCAGGAGAACGGTGGACTCAACGTTTTTCATTGCTTGATCGGTATTGCATTCTTTCAATCTCATAATGAAGAACGTGTGGCAGAAAGTTACACTAAGCTCTGCAGTATTATTCCGAGGGAGTCTGTAGAAACGCTGTTGCGTACGGAAAACAAGCTGGGACATAGGCCTGTTGAGTTTGCAGTTCAGCAGGGAACGCTCATTATGATGATGACTATTTTCGAAACACCAGGGATATATAAGATAAGGGAAGATATTATTGGTGTAAGGAGATATCGCTGGTATGATATTACAGAATACGAAACAGTAAATCATTCACTTAGACGACATACCGTTAAATCTCCTCTAACCATTGTTGCTTTCCTGGATGAAAGGCATTATTACTCAGATCTTGGACGACGAATACTCACTGAATCCGTAGTTGCGGATTGGATAAGGAAATCAGTTAAGAGCAAGCGCTTCATCATCATCTGGTGGTTTGTTCTAAAAATTATTTTCACTTGTGCGTTTTTTGTGTATCAGTTAAGCCAGATCAGCGTCATAAACAAAAACAACGGTGCGCTTAATAACGACGAGCTATATTCAAACCGTTCATCGGAATGCGTTGAAGATCAAGCTCTGCTTTCATCGACAACTGTGCGATTTCTGGAAACATATTTGATATTACAATGTTCAGTTACCTTATTGCATGACGTCGTAAAGTTTGCGTATCAGGCCTTTACATTGAAACTTCCTATTTTAAAAGATTTGTCGGGAAGGCATAAGAAGGTTGTTATGAACCCTTCTGCGGCTTTGCAGCGATTTGCTGCCTTAATTTTTGCCATCATGGTATTGGTCGAAATAGCAGTCTATAACAATCCGACGAAAGATAATCTACAATATCTGACAGTGGTGCAGATTCTCCAAACTCCCATCCTGACTACCGCCATACTGCACCATATGGGAATCTTCGATTCCATTGGTCACATGATTCTCTTCATCAGACGAATGTTTTCCATGGTCTTCACTTTTATTGTAATGTTTGGCAGTTTCCTGTGTTTATTCACTCGACTCTTTGTAATGATGTCCGAAATGGAAAGTATCGGAGGCTGTATCTCGCAGTTTTCCGGATTTCCAACCGGCTTGTACACTGCGTTTCTCATATTCCTTAATGCGTTTGACGTTCGAGATTTAAGTATTGGAGTTCAATTTGGATTTGAAACGGTTCATGTCTGCTTTGTATTTATTCTGGGCATCCTTCTGTACAATTTACTGATTGCACTGTTTTCGGACGAAGTGAATATGGTGTCTGCGAACAGAGAAGTTGTTTTGTCTATTGACCAACTCTGGTCAGTCAGCACACTCGATCTTATCGGCATGAACATACCAGTAGTTCGTAGTCTTTACGCTCTTCTTAAGAGGCGGATGATTAGGAAGAATTATGTATGTTTGGATGGCAAGATTTGTTTGGTTTCAGTTGATAGTGCAAAAGTGACAGGAAACGTTAGATTTTAGTTGAATTGCATAATTATCGTCTATCGTTTGATTAGATGAACTGTCGATATTTATTGTTATTGTGTGTAATGACAATAGGCTACCAGAAAAATCGACGCTTAATTCACATTCTAACAACATTTAGGCCAATGCCGTTGTTACAGTAGACCTACTTTATCTCATTAGTGAATTTTCAATGGTTAGGCTAGTTAATGAATAAGGAATAGGACTACTAATTAAAGAATTCATAGAACTAAATATCGTGTTATTTTTTAGAAGAGGCTTTCAGATTTGGAGCAAAAGTATGAAAACAATGTGAAAGATACAGAAATGAAATACGTTAGTATCAAAGCGTTAATGAATTTTTTAGCGTTTTCGCTATAATCCCTCATTTGAATGCTGACACACCTTCGGGTAGTCGGGACCGCCTCTGAATAGTAGTGACTGTAAGGGGCGGTATAGAAATACACACATACATACATACATACATACATACATACATACATACATACATACATATAGTAAATATCAGCAGGCCATCCAGGCGCTACAGAGAGTTTGTTACATAGAAGAACTTGAAGCGATGTCCTTACAGCCAGTACGCGAGTTCTAGAAGGACATCAACATTTATGAACAGCTTGTTCAAGATATATGAGATGTAGGACTACATGTTGACTCAATTCAATATTTCCGTTCATAAAACCTTTTTATTGTCATTAGTTGTTTTTTATTACAAAATTGGATTATTGACATCGTTATTGACGTGAGCTGTTAGCATCATTCATCGCCAATTTAAAGGCTAGCTATGAAAATTATTAATATTCAATTTAAGCTAATAGGCTAACAATTGCACAGTACATTCAGGCCAACATGCTAAGTCTCAATAAATTATACATGTATACTCTATTAAGAAAAATTATTGACTGTGACACTTAACTTTGGTTAATGAGATGTTATAGGCCATTGTAATTTTGTGACTTCCCTCAAAGATTGACTAAGAACTGATCGTCTGCTACGCATGCGCAGAAGAAACGTTCGAGGTGCAATGCAGAAAAACCAGGAACAAAAGAACAGTGTAGGCTTAGACTATAATTGTACAGTTTGTTTTGTCTACATCAACTATTTTCAAATAGGCCTAGTGTGTGCTGCCCCATGTAGTCCTGACTTGGTAGGCATGATTGCTGAATAACGACACAGCCTAGGCAATACAATTTCTTCATGATTCAAATTTGCGCTCAAAGCAGATTCTTAAAATGCATGGACCAGTTTCTTTCCGTAAGAATCCTATTAGTCTACATAAATTTAAGGGGTACCGGGTACGGCTGCTGTAGAACAGTATAGAAGAACGCGTACAATAAAGGCTAGTACAACATAACTAGTGGGACTAACGCCATGAACTTATGCTACAAAAGAGGCCATGCATCATTTTAAGTGTACTTATTTATTAAAGTGTCAGCTGTAAATCGTATCAAGCAGGGATGCATGCTTTTGGAGACCCTGACCAAAGAAAATGAGGTTCCAAACTGTTTTTTATTCAGTTATTCACTATCCACTGATTCAGCAGAAGGCTACCGACCTCGGCCTCTATGGACATGTGGAGGGAACAAGGAACAGAGGAGGAAAACCAAAGACATGGATGGGAAAACGTGCTGGAAGACCTAAAGACACAAGGCATGGACCTGAGGAGAGCGGTGGATACAATCAGGGAAACGTCATATTGAGGCCTCATCGTCTGCGCATGCATGACGGATGAGAAAAAAGAAGAATCCAGTGGAGCATAGTCTGCCTCAATATTTTGCTACAATAACGGGTTGCACAGTAGAATGTGAACTGGATCTCTGGAATCTAGAACACGGGACCTTAAAATTAGTGTATTGAATTATGTCGTTGTCTGTTATGCGTCAAGTCAAATACACAAATCATTATAGGCAGCATTTAGTACGTGTCACAATTCCGCTGAGATTCGATTACGCAAACATTCTTAGCGGAATATTTATACTTGAATATCATTAAACGTTAATGTCTTTGCAAATACACTGTGTTTACCAAAGACAGTAAGCATACGCGTTTTTACAGATTATTGGTGCGTCCTATCACTCGCATTAGGCCTATAGGGCCTATTATTACCTTCTGAACGCCCTTAAAAATTAATGTTCTTTGTCAACTCGTCACAGCTATAGCAGCCCGACAAGCTCTGCTTTGACTACAATGATTTTCCGGGCATTCCTGAAGCACTATTAAACATGAGTTACATGACATCAATAACTAATGTGAATATGTTTAATTCCCATGCAAAGTCAAATGACAGTTGAGGAGAAGCCTATAAAACTTACGAGTGCAACAGTGCCTATGAGTCTGCATTGACTATAAAATGGGACTTCAGGAAATAAGACGGCTTAAATATAGTTTTTGATGATGTCATTCATTTGCTACCGTAAATATTAGCAAAGGGTGTATTGCATTGTATAGGGCCTAGTTTTTAAGGACTGATAGTGCCTCTCGTATAGTATGAACGGTCAGAGGCGCTCCCTAGACATCGCTATAATTACAGCTCGGTTGCAATGTTAGCTATTTCTGACTGGGTTACCAATACCACGTCGAGATGTCTCAGCCACTTGGTGAAAGAAAAGTAGTCGACGGAACTCGCTCTTAGATTTTGAATTCTCCTTTTCACTCCGTTCCAATGCATTGTCCATTACACATAGGCTATATCTCCTCCCGTGAATATGTAGCCTACAGCTACAATTGACTATTAGAAATGAAGTGAAAATGTATCAATACAGAGAGAACATAAAACTGATAAGCCTAGAATGAAGTTGTATAATCGGAAAAGATTGATAATAACCATGTCAATTGCAATATCTTACAGAAAATAGAATATCAAAGTTGGGTTGCATTTTGGGCCCTCGCCACTTTGGCACTAGGGATCAATTGCGATGGAAAGCACCGGAACGACGCGCCGGTTCTTTATTTGACGATCAGAACTCCTTAGGCTACCGCTTCTTTCTTTGAAAGTACTCATGCCATGTACAACGTCTATTCGTCATTACTCCTAGCGAAATAGAGTATACCACAGCGAAATAGAGTAACCCCTAGCGAAAGAGAGTATCCACTTACAGGGGCTTCTACCCCCGCCCACCCCCCCCCAAGCAGCCGGGCTCTAAAACTCATGACTTTTCATCTGCCCCCCTCAAAAATATGCTTCCATCCCATCTTACCAGTCTCCCCTTATTTCTGAAAATTATACATTATAAAATGTTCCTCCTGTTTTCCACTGGGCGCACGTGCGCCCGCTTGGTACAGGGATAGAAGCCCCTGTCCTTTTAGCGAAATAGAGTATCTGCTAGCGAAATGGAGCATTCCCATAGAAATTATAGACCGGTTCTCAACCTCTGGGTCGCTACTCCACCTGAATTCCCTTAAGATTTCCCATGGGTCGCCTGGATCCTTCAGACATGAGCAATAAAGCTTTATTCATGGATGATGAACTGAGTGACTGCATGGTTGATTGATTAGTAATTAACTATGATAATTTATAATTAGGACTACTGTCTGAGTGACTGATTAAATGACTGACCGGTTGATGTAGTGAAAACTGATTGACTACAGATATAAAGTAGTTTCTTAATATTAAATACAGCGACTTAAAATTAACATTTATTTGCATGAAGTCCACTCACAACCAAAATCGAAGAAGTTCAGCAGAAAGCACAGGAATATAAATTTATTTAACAAATGTTTACTTTTATAATTTTTAGAATCATTAAAAGTGCTATTTTTTTTATTAACATGGACGCCAGCAGATGTGTTCCCAGGTTGGGGAAAAAGCAATAGTCACGGCTAGACCTACTTCTTTTTTAGCTTAGAGACAATTGTTTAGAAGTGAATGCACTTCATAGTAATTATATCATCGTAATAATACTATAGTAAATAATATGGATACGCTGTAGGCGTGTAGGCCTTGTGTATAGGCCCCTATATATAATTAGACATTTTTATTCTTATTTAAAGTTAAACTTCTCCGTTTTACTTTGCTGCATATAATTATCTTTGCCATTATTAGTTCTTGTATGTGAAGAACAAATTCCTTTTAACAAAATTCTCTTAGTGCATAGGCCCCTATATATAATTAGACTTTTTTATTCTTATTTAAAGTTAAACTTCTCCGTTCACTTTGTTGCCTATATCTTTGCCATAATTAGTTCTTTTATGTGAAGAACAAATTCTTCTTAACAAAATTTTCTTAGCAATTTTGTACGGAAAATACAAAGTTCAGATAAAAATACAGTTTTGATTATTTTTAAGAGAGGCAAATACCCTTTGCTCAAAATACTTCCTTACTCAAAATATCCCCTTACTCAAATACTCGGATACCCATGTTGATTAATGATTGATTATGCTATTAGGTTTATTAGCCCCCTATGCCACTGTTAGGTCTGCCGTTGTCATCTGATGCCTGCTTAAAATCAAAGCAAGTCTATATTGTAACGTTCAATCAGTGTGTTTGCCTAGAGAAGGTCTAATTTCATGTTTTGCTTAAATGCATCGTTATACACTTTTTTAAAATTTCCACGCATTGTATCAACGACGCCAGATTTCTGGTTCGCTGCCACTATGTCACCTTTGACGTGGGAACCAAGACAGGGAATTCATGAGCGAGTTCCGTCTGGTTTTAAGCCACCTACTCATGGTCTGATATCAACATTACTGTAGCCTGAATGTTTGTCTCCCACCGGCCGACTGCTCTTAGTAGCCTACAAATGTTGCTCTTGCAGTCTTGCTGGTAACGTATTTTTCAATGAGAAGGGCCTGGGTTCAGGACTTAAGTCTATCTACAAAAATAGGTTTATTATGCAACTATAAATGACTACTGTACTGTACTATGATATCGTTTGGTCATTTAAAACTTTCTTATCGGATATATGGTATTAACGGTACACACATTAATTGTTTATTTTAATGATAGGCATACCTTATAGCTATTCTTTGGATAAAGTATAGGCTACAAATGATGCATATACGTGCATTTTGTGCTGCTGGCAAGTTTATCTCTTTGTTACAATGTCTGCTATTGCTGAATCAATAAAACCCTTAAATATAATTCTAAAAATGAACCATTAATAAATCCTTAGTGAACGCATTAACCTTTGCAGCTTGCGTTAGTTGCAAAGTTATTAGTTGAAACCGATCCGCCTTCGAATCGAAGGTCCGAAAATGGAAGCAAAGTACGACGACAGTTTATTGAATGAACTATCAAACATTATAATTAATTCCACAGATGGAAGCGACTTCGCTCATATTGAAGAATCAAGAAGCACGATTGAGTGTTTGGTGGGCCTAATTGCTTAGCCATTTTACTATTTTCAGCAGACTAGATGTTTTGCACCGCACAAAACAGTCCAGTAGTTCGCTTTGGGTAAATTTTTATGTTTCTCTACATCTAAATTGCAGAAAAAATGGCAGAAACATCAACATTTTACGAGGCGATAAAAAATGACGACAGCGCTCGTGTCTCAGAAATTGTCGCTGCTTTAAACAGCAGTGATAAACAGCGTCTGATGAATTGTAAGCTGGAGTTTCCCGACTTTGGAAGAGGTAAGGACATTCCTATCCATAAGGCTACATTCAGACGACCCTTCAATCTGGCTGCCGTTCACGGTTCTCATAAAGTATGTGACGTCATGATACGCCATGACGTCGACGTTTGTCTGGTGGAGGAGTCGTCGTACAACGTCATCCACTGCTTGGTATGTATGGCATTCTATCAACCAGAAAACGAAGACGCCGTTGTTAATACCTACAACAGTCTCTGTCGAATGCTTTCAAAGGACATCCTGCGAAAGCTGCTTCGGATGGAAGAATCGAATGGACTTCGTCCACTCGAGTTTGCCGCTCAGCAAGGTACACTTCAGATGATGTCAGCCATCTTCGAAACTCCAGAGATTTACGTTGTAAGAGAAGAGCTGGTTGGAGCTTCTGTTTATCAGTGGCATGACATCACAGATTACGAAACCTTGGAGTCACCGAAAAATCGACACGCGATATCACCTCTGACCTTCTTAGCTCGGATAGACGAACGTCATTTGACTAATCCTCGCATACGTAAAGTGCTTACTGACAGCGTCATAGGCGACTGGATCACTGAGGTAATTGAAAATAAGAATAAGTATATACTGATTGCGTTTTTTCATCGCATACTGTTCGTGATCGCGATGACTCTCTACGAAATGGATTCTGCTTGGCTCAAATACGTCGAAGGACGTGCTGTTGATTATAAGGGCAATAACGCAACGGAATCAGACAACGATCCATCATCATGCGGAAGTGGATCTGTTATTTCTATTTCTAGCAGTTCAAAGCACTTTCTCGAAGTCTTTTTAATTTTTAATTGCATATTTTTACTATTTTACAATTTTTGGCTCCTTGCAAATGACATTCACGACAATTTGAAGGAAAATTTGTACTACCATCTGAACGATTTGAACGGAAAAAAACGTCTAGTAATTGGAGTCACCGATGTATTATTGCGACCCTTATTTGACGTCGTAATATGCTCTCTGGTCATCATGGAAGTAATTCTCATGCATACAGAATCTCAGAACGCATTACTCCTTGCTGCTGTGAATATTATGCGGGCGATATCTCCATTTTGTTTTCACATGTCATTCACGTTTTTTCTTCAAGCCATTCCAGGATTCGGGCATTTGCTGATTTGTCTCAGAAGAATCTATTGGGACTATATTCTTGGTGCAATGGCCACGCAGCTGTTTACGACCGCCTTTGTCCATTTTAATGTGATATACTTTGGCGCGAATAGCAAACAAGGGTGTGTGAATGAGTTCTCAAATTTCTGGACTGCAACATACACTCTGTTTCTAACGTTGATTAATGTTCAGAGCTATGACGAATTTGATGTTCTGTATCCGCCGATTATGTACGTTGCCAATGTACTCTACGTTTGCGCTGTAGGAATTCTTCTGGGCAACCTGATCATTGCAATGTTCTCCGATACAATCAACAAAGTTAACGAGCGAAAGGTCGTAGAACTTAGAATTTGTCAGTTGTTGACATGCGTTTATTTGGAACGGAGATTCTTTATAGTAGCATTTAAAAAAAGAATAAGCAGAAAAATAAGTGGACCTGCAGCATTATCGAAAGGACGCTACTATTATGACGGTGGACGTATTTTCATTATACGCCTTAAATCTAACAAGGTCATTCGCACAAAGCCGCTTTACTTTTCAAAATTGAAGCAGGTCCAAGGGTTGAACGAACGCTAAAAAGCAATGCATGAGTAGCCTATTGGACGCTGAGTAGATTCAGATCAACTGAAACTGTATAATTATATTTTAAACTGTATATACTGCATCTCGATCTTTTATTTGGTATGCAGTCATATTTCAGGAAGACCCTACTTTAGGACTACGTGAGCAGGAACACTCAGTTTATCATTTGGCTATCGAGTTATTGCTTTATTTATATCGTTTTGTCAGAGCCGTTTTAAGAAGTTTGGGGCCCAAGGCACAAACTCTAAGTTTAGACTTGACCCAAATTCCGACTCAGATATAAATCTCTAGTATTGCATTGCATGCACCCATGACGGGTCATGAGTCATTTTGCTAAATTTACTAATATTGTAGGCAGTATACCAGCAAAACATGAGTAGCCTATTGGACGCTGAGTAGATTTGATGTCTTGTATCCGCCGATTATGTACGTTGCCATTGTACTCTACGTTTGCTCTGTAGGAATTCTGTTGGAAAACCTGATAATTGTTAGCCACAACTTCATATAGGCCTAAACTTCAGACGATTGAATTATCCTAAATAAAGTTTAGGCAAGTTATTTGCAAGTATAGACTTATAGTGCCCGGTAGAACTTCTACTGCGCAGTGTCGCTCTTTTTCCATTGCTGGCCCTGCACTTTGGAATGGGCTTCCACTTGCTTTGTGTTTATTACCTAAAGACTCTTCTAGTTCCTTTTATTCTTCTCTTAAGACTGTGCTCTTTTGCCGGGGCTGGTCTGGGAGTGCCTCTGAGTAGTGTTCTTGAAGGGGCGCTATATAAATGTGTGAATAAATAAATAAATAAATAACTAGATAGGTCGTATATATGGGAGGGAATGTAGCTCAAGTCTGACACATGACCAAACAAAAAGAGTCTCTAAACACCCAGTTACTTACCAATCCTTGCGACTCTGACGATGAGTTGACTGACTGCAGGGAACACGTACTTCTCCTCTTGTTGCCCTCCAAGTACCTGGCAGGCATCCAACCCTCTTGGCAAGAACCGACCGTCCGAACCAACCACCATCCACTGCTTCCGACTAATATCAGATCCACTACGTCTCCGCCACGAACTGTAATTTCAGACGATTCTGCAGCCGTGTAATCACGGATTACGACATAGCGCTGTGACTCTGGAGATTCCCCCTATGGCAACAATCATTCGAAATGTAGGAAAACAGGATTTACATAATACTGCTAATGCAACGTCAATGTTACAGGCTGTAATGTAAAACTTCATGTATCTTTCATAAACCATTTGAAAGGCATGCGACACGTGCACAAAGTATTTAAAGGTTCAGTAAAATTCTATAATAGTACACATAAACGAGGTCTTGCTCAACTTAGATCTACTATTGGACTGCTTGTATGTTATGCACTGGTAGCTTAGATTAGAACATTTTGAAAGATAAGGCAACTTGCACAACCTATTAACACTTAATTTGTTATCATCAGTCCCATCTAAGACCATTTAAAATCAGATTGCACTTTGTATTAATAAAGTCACATCACATCGTTTATTAATTAAACAGGTATTTTACTGGCAATCGTGATCTTTCATTAACTTTTGTGTATACCAGTAGACTCGTGTCCTGAGCCTCGCTCTGTGTTGTGCTCTAGAATTGTTGAGATTACATTTATGATTACAATGACACATGTCTCTGAGCATCTAGGTACTCACAAGTTGCTTTTTGTAATTATAATGAGATAATCATGTACAAAGTCTAGGTCTACATGCACCAAACATGCAAATAGACACATACACTGTTGTCAGTTACTCAAGAGAATGACGGCGATTCAGGGCAAAATCACGTCCTAGGTTCATTCACTCGTGCCAAAGCTAACGAACAGATACAAGTAGTAGCAATTGATTCTCTTTTACCTGTTTACTTTGATTCCTCTTCTTGTTGTCTTCGGTCCTGCCGTCAATGCTCGGTGACTTTCCCTCTTCGACCGACGAAATGTAAGCATCAACGGTAGGACTGCGGCCCAACTCCCACGCGGGCAGGCCGGCCGAGACATGTGTCGCTTGGTTGTTCGGGGCTTGCATTGTCAAATGACCGGTTGATGTCTTGTCGAAATTATTACTGTTGTTGTTTATGCAAATCTGTCCATTTTGCTGTTTAACGTCGTTGACTCTACGATGAAAAAGCAAGTCACGTTGAGGTACAATGCGAAGGGATCTAAATTGCAGGACATTCATTTAAGGTCAATTTCATTGCCATCTGTTTTCACAACTTAGTGAACTGACTTCAGTTTTTTCGTTGCCCCTATTGGCATCTAAACTCACATCTGCAGAATTCAGATTCACACAAATTCAAACCCAGCCAAACTATCATTATCTAATTTGATCTACCAAGCTTTAGACACCAACACTCTCCCTTTAAAAATTGAGCCACACATGCTGACTAATGAACTGCGAGCTCCTCTGAGTGGTTTTCTTGAAGGGGCATTATATAAATTTTTGCTACGAATGAATGAAATAGTATGGCATCATGCAGCAGTAGGATATACATTGTCTTACAAAAGTAGTGATTAATCAAAACTATTTAATTACCAGTAATAGCAAATTACTATTAAAACACTAAAAAAGATGTGTCAACTAAAAAAGACTTGTCATTCAGTCACGTTTTATCACCATGCAGATGCAAATACTTACTTTCTCTTTAAAAATTGTGCCATGGGCATGGACTATCTATCCATTAAACATCTGAAGCTAAATAGGAAGATTGTACTTACAATGTAATGAAGTACTAAACTAATCAGTAACCAGTACTGGACTACTGGTAAATGATTGCTTAAGTACTCACTCTGACTTCTCATTACTAGATGTGCTGGACTTTCTGCAGCGCTCTATTAAAAAAGAATAAAATGTACAATAATTTTTATTACCATAATCACTGAACATTATTTTCCACCCCATATTTATTAAATGAAAGCTTCTTTATAAGCTTTCATTTCTTAGCTAGACAATCAGGAATATCTCATGATCTCAATGCTCTTCTTATGCAATGTTTTTTATAACCACATTACTTGATTTCTATGTTAACCAAACATAGCAATGAGTCACATCGTAACTAACACTTTAACGACCATGGGTATATAAATTCCCATACCAATCGGTACTTTGCGGTCATTAAAGGGCTAAACAAAGCTTTCCGTAATCTGCCAAAGCTGCTTTGGAAGCTCAGAATTATTCGAACACCTGTGAATAAGCTGGTGTAGTGTAGTGCGTACTATAGTAAATCTACTATTCTATTCTATTCATAGATTTATAAAGCGCCTCTTTCAGTACAACCTAATCAGAGGTGCTCCCAGTGCATTGGACCTAGTGAGAAAAGAGGCGTTTTAAGATGGCAAGCAGAAGCAGTAGTACTGCCAGTTAAGATCGCAGAACAAGTCAACCGAGGAAGGTCATTCCACAGCAATAGACCAACAGATGCATAGGCGCAATGTTGGGAAGTAGCAGTTCACGAACGAGGCACCAGAAGATCAAAACGGCCTAGAGAACGGAGTCGGCGATCAGAGGCAACCGTACTGTAGAGCTTTCCATTATGTCTTGTATGATTTTGCTCTTAAGACACAAATATAATTTATACACTATAAGCACAAATCAAGAAGTGAGTTTTTGTGCAAGTGGATCTGAGTATTAAATTGAAAGAGGCTTCATGTTTGTGTGAGCCTTGTCAATTCAATACTCAATAATGGAAATTTTATATCAAAGCTTACCACGGATTAAGTCGAACTGGTTGAGTAAGACTTTCTTGACTTCCGTCACCCAAAGGCCTTTGACTTCTACTGACGGAGCCTGTGACAACAGAGACATAGGAAACATGGCATCAACATTTTTTCTTACCACAGTGTAAATGTAACTCTTTTAAATAGTTTAGTGCCACACAAAAGCCACGTCAAGGACACTAGCTTACTCACTGGCACTACAGAGTAAGGCATAAAAAAGACCCCCCTACGTTTTTTGCCAATATTTTCGTCAGAAATAAAAATTTTAAACAAACTTTTACAGACTGAAAGACAATTCATATTTACGTAGAACTGCCAGATTTCATCAAAATATTTCAAACAGAGCAAACGTTATTCAACTTTTGTGACGTCACCCACTGCTTTTTGGTGGTTTAAAAACGTTTAACAGCTTTTTGCTAATATTTCTGCCAAAAATAAATATTATTTAATGAAATTTGCCAGTCTTAAAGGCAACTAACATCTACATAATTATAGTGACCAAGTTTTATTTAAATATTTCAAGCGCAATTAACACTTTTTGGGGAAACATTTGTTGCCTTGCACGTTTCAAATCAGCAGAATTTAGTCGGTGGACTCACTAAAAGTGCTGCAACTTTTGTTGTTCTTAAGACATTTTGATAAAAATTGGTCCTTAGATGTAAATATGAATTACCTTGAATAATATGGCACTCTTTTCATCTTATATATATATATTATATCACCTCATTGCATCAACACGACTATATTAAATTAATAATTGTCCACTAACCTGTATAATGTAAACTTCAACCCTGTCTCTCAGCCACAGCTCAAACTTCTTCTTGTCACCTTTGATGTTCTCTGTCAAACCGAGCTGCGCAGTCTGCAGAACAAGGGGTACAACAATAGAAATCCACAAAATCTACTCCACTAAGATTCATCATCATCAGTTCCTGACGCCAACCATTTGGCGGCGATGGGTACGAATAAATTATCTCCATTGTCCTCAGTCATGCGTCAAGTCAATTGTCCTCTCAATAATAGACCTAGTGATTTTATGCCATCTCTTACATTATCCATCCAGCGTAGTCTTTGTCTGGCCCTGTTTCTTTCCACTTCAAATCTTGCATGCAGTGCATTCATTACGTGGGATTCTGTCAACTGGCATTCTCTCGACTTGTCCGGTTCAACTCAATCCCAATCGATTCATTCCAGCACAAGCCATCCGAACTCCATTTCAATTCAGCTTAACAAAATCCCATTAAATGCTTCACTTTGGTTGGATGCAGTCCATTTCAAACTGTTCTAACCAAGAACAATCGAGATGCACTCGAACACAATGCAGTCAGAGCGGGTTTTAAGGAAAATTGATCATTACAGTCTCTACAGAAATGTCTACAATTTCTATGAATTTCATTGAAATTTCCTATTATGATGATGAAAACGACATAAACAGCTTTTTATAACTGCAAGTTATAACTGTACAATTTGCTTATCACACCACATTAAACAAACATTATATTCAATTCTTTGCACTCCAAAGCTAATCGAATCCGTTCTAATATTTAATTCACAGCTGCTCAAAACAAAAAAACATACAGCCAGATTTATCAACAACATGAAGAGGAACTCTAAACAAAGACTTTAGATAGTTTTAGATAGATAATAGGGGATGCGGTAGTGTAGTGGTGAAGGTCGCCGCCTCGCAACAAAAAAAAACGTAATTAACACTACAGTGATTAACACTACACCATTATTAACACTACCGGTAACATGATTAACATCACCATGATTAACATCAACTGATCAACTGATTAATATCAATACGTCACCATTCATATGTATATTGTTGAGATACACGCATCTAGTAAAAAAGAAATATTAAGAAAAACACTGTAATAATGTTATGTCTGAGATTTTGTATCGGTGGATTACATGAAAATACGCTTGCATAACTTTAATATGACTAACCTGCATTGAGGTCTTGAATCCATATGATGCCTTCTCGATATATTGTGGGTCGTCTTTTCTCTTGCAAAAAAGAACTGACTTTTCATACAGAAAAATGTGGCGACCAGCTGGCTTTCTAAGGAGATCACGAATTTTGTCCTTTTTGTGCTCTGTCCAAACATTAAATGATCCCTGCATAAGCAGCCGACCCTGCTCGTCCAGACTTCCCTAAAACACGAGAAAGCACAAACTATCACAAGCCATAAATAATCCATCATAAAAACCTATATTAGTCTGTTTTGCTCAAGTGATAATGCAAATGATGATATGCAGCGTGTTGCAAATTAAGAACAGTAAAATGCAGTGGAAGATCTAATTGGAGTTGACTTGAATATCGAACAGACAAATGTGTCAGAATTAGATTTAATGTCATATTGAGGGTATTATACAAACGTGTACCGTACTGAAATCTACCGAGACACATTGATTTCCAAATCCAATCTATAAATTCTAATTCATTGATTTGATAACTCTCAGTTGTTCGCTCATTGTCAGCTGCGATGCGGTGTGTCATCCCCTTTGATTAATTAACGAATATATATATATATTACTAAAGCAATGGATCTGGTTGGGTCTCTTTCACAAAGGTTCCACACCCACCATTCAAGGTCTATGCAAACCAATAAAGAGGCACTTCAACAATGAGATCAAATAGTAGTCACTACACGACTACACTCTCACTTTGATCTTGCATTAGGTCTCAACTGTGCACAACAAAAGTAACAAAGAGTTCAGCGAATACAGATGAGTCATACTCTGGAATCTACAGAGCTCTCGTGAGTCGGTCTTCTTTGGTCGTGGCTGGGGTGGCTGGGCTGCGAGCAGTTATAAGTACCATAGCTTCTAGAACGAGAAATGTGTCAGAGTTCAGAATGGATGAATGAATGACAGAGTTACTAAGCAATGCAATAAAATACTATTGGTAAAAATAGAAATTAAGTGCTTTCAATTTTTCTGCAGAAGCAGCAGACAAGTCATGAAACTCACGGGAAAGCCCTTTATTGAGATCTGATGCATGACATCATTGACATGTTTCACTACACTCAGCATAGTGTCCATGGCCTCTTGAAGTTCATTTGAACCAACGTCATACTGTGCAAATTTCAGCATTTTCTGAAATAACATATTTCACTGTAATTTAATCCAATGATATGAACATAATCTTGTAACCGCTTTAGCAAATCAACCAGATTTCAGTTTCAGCCAAACAAAAAACGACTGTAACACGGCTTAGAAGACTTTAAAAACATTTAGAGATGTCCATCAAAATTATATTTAAAGACATTTAAATACAGTTTTTATGGTTTGATAAATCATTTAGCTTGAGACAATGGCACGAAGAATATAAGATCTAAGATGGAGTTCCACAGGTGAACTCAAACTTCATTCAGCAGGTGGCATAGTAAATGAGGCGCTTCAGCGTTTTAACTCCGACTTGACATCAGCACTGTAGTCAGGGGCGCCTCTGAATAGTAGTAAACTTGAAAAGGCACTATATAAATCTATGAAAAAATTAAATTAAATAAACATGGTGATGCCCCAACAACAGGAAAGTTATGAATTGCATATGACATTATGACAACTCCTTATGGGTCCTAGACTCTGCATCCATGGGGTTGGTTGTATTGTTCGACATCTAACAAGCCAGTTATTTTTGAACTCCATTCCCTAATATATGAATTGTCATTGTATAATGTGGATATGCTTGTCCTGTGCTAATACAAGTTACTTACCTACAAGATGAGTAAACTTCCTAGTCCAACATATGCAATACTATAAAATTTATTGATAACTACAAATTGCAGCAATCACTTGGTCACAATCTCGCTGACCTTGCTACTGAATTTCCTAGCTATACTTTCTCCACAGAAGTCCGTGATCTTGGCATTCTTCTGGACCAGGAACTAACCTTTGAACCACACCTTA
>JAQFXW010000229.1:0-21410 GCA_034693945.1 Dendrobaena attemsi | reverse complement strand
TAGTTACTGCGAATTACGTAACGACTTATCCTGGAGCAGATACTGGACTTCGTCTTGTGCTGTGGATCAATCAGTCGGACTGCGCGTTAGTATTGTCTCCAGGTGCTGGCTTCAGGGTACGTCATTCATTGATCGCCTTTAATTTTAAAAAGTTTGTAATTAACGGTTCTATTGACCTCAACACAACGGGGCTTAAGCAAGTCCCCTGGACTTAGAATTATTTCGAAAGTACACATGATAATAGATTCGAGGCACCCTTGAATCACATCAGACGTCGCCTTCTCTGCAATATCGGAATGGAAACATATAATTAAGCGTATAGGGCCTATGCGCTAAAGCGATTTAGGACTGGACCCCACTCACGCTAAATAGGTCTCGTCAACTTACAATTTTAACGTCCGAAATTTTTCTCGTGAGTTTGGCATCTGATATTAATAAGAGTGTGACATTCTGGCCTATTAGCATGAAGAGTGGTAAAAAGTGAAATCTAATTTGAAATTTCAATGGGAATGCTAGACGATGAGAATATAACTACAACTAACAAAAATGATGTGTAACTGAAGGAGCACGATTAAAGATCAAAATCAAATTTAAACTGCATGGAAAAGAAATTAACTTATTATAGCAGCCACAATGTGGGCTGCCATAATTTTCAATTGATGATAATCGGAGATAGGTTAATTAATAGCAACGACAATTACCTTCAGCAGTTGTAAACATTTTGAAAATATAATTCTTATTGTAAGAATAATACTGTCTTCCATAGGTTGTCTTGCATGACCCAAACGACGATCCGCTTGTGGGAGCGGTGGGATTCAGAGTAGGACCTGGAGTTTCAACATCCGTTTCAGTTTCACTTAGAAACGTAAGCAAACGCCATAATCGTATGAGACTGACATGATTAAACTGATGAGTCACTATTTTATGTTATTTTGTGAATATTGTGTTCATACATTGTTTTGTAGACGACCTAAATCATTCTTGCCTTTGGTTAAGTTTACCCTTTAGGCCTACTCAGAATATTTGTTACTTGTGACATGTAGAACTAAGTTACTTTTATAAGAATTCTTTCAGATGTTTATTCTAAATTAAAATCATCATCATCATTGTTCTCCTCCGTCCGGCCTCGCCGACGATGAGGCGTTTACATGATGTCTCCACACAACTCGATCTTAGATCTTCTCTTGTGTTGTCTATCCAGGTTTTCCTCTTGCGCCCTCTGCTCCTCTCTAACTCCACATGGCCTTGTAGGATTGGGAGGGGGGATCCACTGGTAGTCTGTCGTTCATCCTTGATACATGTCCGAACCAAGTGAGTCTTCTCTTTCTGATATTGTCCACTATAGTTTCCTCCCCTGTCGTCTCATTCCTTCACATCTCACCTCCATTCATCTCGCTCTGCTTCTTTGGCCTTATTTTCATCTCGTAGGTGACCTCGTTGTATTTCTGCTTGCTCTCTGCGCTATGCGCTCTTTCCCCTCTCATGTTTCTTCTCTAGTCACCCAGCTCCAATCCTGGCGGTTAAAACCCTCTCCCACTAAGATGAGGTGCAGACCGGACTTGGCAGAGGAATTTGAATATCGTTTACGATAGACCTAATGCCAAATGTCTGTTTTTTGTCTGTAGCTGTCTATGTTGCCATCGCCCTACGGTGACTGTCTTCAGCGAGAAAACTATACGTTCATGAAATGTATAATGGAATGCATGGGAGACTATATGATTACCTATTGCAAATGTCATCCGTATCAGATTGCTGGTATGAATTTACAAAGTACTTTAACGTGTACAGTGGACAGTGAAGGGTACCTCGGGATCAATGGTGCCTCGGGATCAAATGTGCCTTAGGATCAAAGTTACCTCGGGATCAGGGGGCTTCAGGATCAAGGATACTTAAGGATCAAGAGTGTCTCAGGATCAATTTTACCTCGAGATCATGGTTGCCTCAGGATCAAGGGTGCATTGATCAAGGGTGTATCAGGATTAAGAGTCCAACGGGATCAGGAGTGCATTAGGATCAATTGGGTGATTTAGCATTGTGGGTGCCTGAAGACCAAGGGTATATTAGGATAAAGGGTGACTTAGGATCAAGGGCAGCTTAGGATAAAGCAGTCTTAGGATCAAGGCCACCTTAGGATCAAGGTGCCTTAACATTATGGGTTCCTCAGATCGTGTGCAAGGATAAATGGAGCCTTAGGATCGAGGGTCTTATAGGACGAAAGGTGCCTTAGTACCAAGGTTGCCTTAGGACCAAAGGCGCCTTAGGATCAAGGTTGCCTTAGGTTCAAAGGAGCCTTATGGTTAAAGGAGCCTTAGGATAAAGGGTGCCTTAGGATTGAGGATGTCTTATAGGACCAAAGGCGCCTTATGACCAATGGTGCCTTAGGATCAAAGGAGCCTTAGGATCAAAAGAGCCTTGTGATCTAAGGAGCCTTAGGATCAAAGGAGCCTTAGGATAGCGGGTGCCTTAGGATCAAGGGTGCCTTAGGATTGAGGGTGCCTTAAGGTTAAAGGGGCTTCAATACGTTTGCAAGGATAGATAGATCGTTCCACTCTTAATTAACATAAAGAAGATAATCTCCAGAAACCCTAGAATTCTCTGCAGTAGACACTTATTGCATCTGCCACTCTCTCTTTTTGTTTTCATCTTAATCCATTATAATTATTTCTCATCATGATCCGCTATATTTGACCGTCAATCTCCAACCATTCTTGACCATGCTCGTGCTTGCCATCGACACACTGGAGCAAAAGAAATCTCAATCTAAGACATTTCCATGTAGCTTGTTCGCTTTTTAGTGATAATGAGATTGGCTATATTATGCATATCTGTCCCAATTCCCAAAGTGGACGTCGGAAGCACATCCATGTCTTAGCTTCATCTTTAAGGTTGTTGTTAATGACTTTCAAAAACAGTGCTGCCCATTCAGGTTCCAGGTATAATCATAAAGTTAATGGTAGACCTACTGTCATTTCGGGAAGTCCTTGTTAAAAAAAATCGTCATGTTATTTTAGTTGCAGGAAAAGTTTGTTCAATGGCCGATAGCTATTACTGCGTCATGGACGTCTTCAAACAATTCATATCTTCAGGTGCGGTAGGCAGATGTGACTGTCCTCTTCAGTGCTACCAACCCACATATCCATATTCGATCTCAACAAGTCCTCTGTCACAATTGTTCCTCAATTACACGTCGCGTAATTCGCAGTTCATGGGACGGAATCTGACGATGTCGAAACTGAGCAAGGAACTTGTCTACCTGGATATCTTCTACCCTCAGCTGAGCTACATCGACATCCAAACGACTAAAGCCTACGACCTATTTACACTGGTCTGCGATATTGGTGGAGCCTTGGGGCTAATTCTGGGAGGAACAATTCTTACCATTATCGAAGTTTCCCAGTTATTCATTCTATTATTCAATGAAATTGTTACTTCTGCAAGTTTCGCTAATATGCAGCGCCATTGAGGTTTAAGTTTAAGACGCAGAGTTTTCAGTTTAATTCAATCTGTTGAATTGATTAGATAAAATTGAAATAGTTAGCTTTCAAAAAAGGCCAAATGACAGATAAAACATTATGTTTTATGATGAACGAACTATTGTATTTCAACGTTGAATAATGATGCTTAAATCTGAGCTATTTTGAATAGATGCTAGTATAGTTTAATTTATCTTATTTTGCTTCGGAAAATCTTTAACTTTGACACTTTATAACTGTTTGACACATTTTAGATCGCAAGATCTTTTCAAAGTAGCCTATAGATGTCACAAAGAGCACATAATTTTGTGTGCAGCCTACAGTGTACATCTGTGAGCCGTAGCCTAGGAATAAATAGTTTGCTTTCAACATTACTAGCTGCTTCAGTGTTTTCTTTATAAATAGATTGTGTGATAAATTGTGTATAATTCCCCAAACTGCACCAAGCCTCGGGCTACCAAGATGACGGTGGTTACATGTACGTTTCTCGCAAACAATTGTTTTGCACGGAATATAATTTTGATGTCTTTTTAGGTAGCTGCCTGGGGTCCATCTCTGCACATTTTGATGTATTATCTGTAGTGGTGTGTGACACCAGTCAAAAGTTGGTAGTTTATGTTGCAAAAGAAGCTTGGCAACCTGGGAGAGGGGGGGGGGGGGTTAAGGTATACTCATTCTTTACGGTAAATTAAAAATACTTTAACAATGATATCCACTTAGTATCATTATCAAGGTCAGCAGATAGCAACACTAAAGACAAACCTCAGGACAGATCTAAGGCAGTCTTAGCCTTGGCATATTATGATTATTATGATTATTATTATTATTAAATAAGATCCAAAATGTATCACTTAAAAGAATGTCGGAGCTAACAAAATTAATGCATGGGCTAAACGTTCTCAACTTTTCCATAGTGGGGCATAGCCCCGCCCCCCCCCAGACCCTGATTAACTCCGCCCATGCCAATACTCTATTTCGCTAGGTGATAATCAAGTTCGCTAGGGAATACTAATGTCGCTGGGGATAGTCTATTTTGCCAGGGGATAATCTATTTTGCCAGGGGATAATCTATTTTGCCAGGGGATAATCTATTTCGCTAGGGCATACCCTATTTTGCTATATTAGTGGTAGGCCTGTTCTATTTCGCTGAGGATACTCTATTTCGCTTGGAATAGAGGCTTCAATGCTTCAGAAGTTCAGATGATGACACGACATAGAAAATAAGATCAACTGTGGCTCTATTTTGTCTTATTGTTATTAACTTCCTATTTTAAAACCCAAAATTCAGATTCATTAGTAAGCCGATATTTAATGAATCCTATAATAATATTCATGACATTTTATTTAGGACTACTTGTTGAGGTAGCTTATATAGCCCTATTTAGTCCGACAGAAACGAAGAGACAACAGTAATAAGTATGACAAAAACAGAACCTGATATAAGTAATAATTATCAGAATTTGATCTGCGTGTCAAGCAAAAACAGAACATGATATGATATTCTATTATAAGTCTTTGTATAGCAAAACAAAGCCTGATATTATGATATATGCCTGGTATATGCTATGGGCATGGTGGACTGCATGGTGGTGTATATTTACCACTGCAGTACGTTGTGGGATAGCAGCCGCTTTGCGTCCGAATGGTCGCTGGCTTGATCCAGACCGTAGGCTGTTCCCGCTGCGCATACATGCCTTCAGCAAGTTCTTCCCTCGCAATTGCTCGAGCCGCTTCGGCGCGTAAACTCCGACACACCTCCACGCTGCAGTCGGGACCGCCTCTGTCCCGTAGTAGTAGTGGACTTGAAAAGGCGGTACAGAGGTATTCGAATAAGTAAAAGTGAAATTTCTGAGGTCTTATGTTAGGACCCTATAGGATCAAGAGGACTTCATGCAGGCATCTGTTATAGAACAGACCCGTTATTATCTTAAGACCTCGGTTACTGATTGCCCATCAAGTTCCACAAATGTTATTGAGAGAAGGGTTGTTTCTCTCACAGAAACCATAATCATAATATTGAGTTTATCTCTTCCACAAATCGGAAGATTATGACTTGATCTTGGAAGAAAACTGAACTGTGCGATTTTCAGTGTACGAGAAAATTACTGTCAATTAAGTCAGACCATGCAAAGGTGAAAAGATAGTCTATAGACTCAACAGTAATTTCGACGGATTTAATCTTCCCTCGCAGGAGCAATCCTGGAAAATACAACTCTGCAGCTATAATTGGCCTATGATAATTTTGACGCGCGGTGTTAAGCCATGAATCGACTCGCAATATTTTATATTATAGGGCCTACTTATGCTGGCCCAGTTAGCTACATCGGTAAGCGTGACGGCCGCGGAAGTCTGTGGTTACGGACACCGCGGTTCAAGCCCCGGTGCTGGCGGACGTTCAGAGATTTAGATATCTCGGGATAGCAGGAATGGGACGAAGAGGCGCAGTGGATATTCGGTGCCTTGTGGCCTAAAGGTCGCAGGTTCGAACCCCACTTGAGCCGCTAAATAGCGACCTTGGACAAGTTTCTTAACCATAATTGTCTGTGAGGAAGGCAACGGGAAACCACCTCACTCATCTCATTCCCGAGGTGGCGCAAGCCATAGAACTTGCTTCCGGGCATAGAACTCAGCATCAGCACGTATTCTGGCCAATCGAGTAGGCTATAACAGTGTGCTGCTGCATCACCACATACATGTAGCTACAGCCCACACTCGCAGCGGCGCAATCGTCTGCAGTGGCGGCGCTTATAAGACACTAGCGAGGCGTTTCCATTCCTCTTGCTGTTCCGTGACAGCAAGCGCACGAGCTTCCGATTGCTTTGTTAGCAGACGGAGGAGGTACATGTATCAGCCGCAGTAGCAGAACCCGCGAGGGTCGCGAAGTACGCCTATATGGCTATTATACTGTATATATATCGAGAGAGAGGCGTCCATGGACGCAGAAATGAACAAACTGGAGACGAACGAGTAATTCTCTATGCACACAAATCATATGGACGAGACTCTGCTCCTTGTTGTATTATCTTGCATCTTGTGGTCTTCTGTGTAGGTAGGCCTACATGTGGCGGTTTTCCCTAATCTTAAAGTCTAATATTTTCTCAGGCGCGCGCGCTCGCTCCCTCGAGGCGCAGTCGATATCTTAATCGGATCGCGATCGACGTTTTCTCCGAGTAAAGGACTTGCCGGTGCGGTGGGCGGATGAACGAGTGAGAGGAGGATCGAGTGAGATCGGTCGGTAGGTTAGTTGTGATCATTAATTTCTGTTACGGTCCGTTCAAAGTCGTTTTCATTTGCTTCGGAGGTTGGCTGGTGCTGAAGTTGGGTGTGTGGTCGATTACTGTCAAGACCTTCGCAAGGTAAGAAACATATAGTTACTGGCTTCATTGCATCAATATGCAATGTGGGCGCTGTAGTGTAGTGGTGAAGGTCGCCGCCTTTCAAACGAAGTGTTGCGGGTTCGAATCCGCGTAAGGACCTTGAGCAAGACCTTCACTCACAATTGCTCATGGCGCTTCGGCGTTTAAATTCCGACACACCTCCGGGCTGTTGTCGGGACCGCTTCTGAGTAGTAGGAGATTTGATGGGGCGGTATAGAAATGTGTTAATAAATAAATAAATAAAAATAGGGCCTAAAAGGTCTACATTAAGCAGAGTTGGTGAAAGCACACATAAAAACTACTCTTTAACTCTTTAACTTATTTATAATAATATTAACCATTTATTATTAACTAAATATAGCATAGTGAGAATTTTCAGAGCGCCAACACCACATGATACAACATGCATGCAGCAGCGTAGATTAATCTGATATGTGCCATCCTTACAATCAGTTGATAAATGCATGCACACAGTCATAAGACATAGCATCAATAATATCGAGTAGCAATAATTGGACTATGATATTATCTATAAAGCTATTAATTGCGACGGAAGGACTTGCTGAGGATCCCTACCCAAAAGTAGAATCGAATCTATAGTACCCTCCGATCACCGGAGGCACCGGAACAAACCACTGCACCACCACGCCCCAACAACCAGCAGAGCTATATTGATTGGCACTCGTGGGTCGTGGCGTGAAAGCCCCTCGCAAATAGAATATGGACCTTCGACGCTTAACAAATTTGTCTTTAGCGTGTTGCTTATGAAATCCAGACAGAACGATCGAGGAAGGATATCTATAGAAGACTGAAGTGGTGGCTGAGTCGTTAGTGGCTTCTTTGACGTGTTTACTGGCTATTAATGGTCGCTGACCGCTGTGAAACAAACTTCTGCAACCTTCGAGTAGGCCCTGTATGCTGTATAGGCTACCTTGAAGAAAGCGTTGATAACTTGATGTAAGAATTTTGCATCGACATTGATAGACATGCCATCGACTCTCTGGCCATGCAGGCAGAGAGGCAGAGTATAATAGTGTAACTATGACGACGTTCTGTTTGATCTACAGGTGAGCTGTAGGCCTATTATTATTATTTTTTACATTTTCTTTTTTTTTCTTGGGAAATCAGGCCTCGTCCCAGGTTTCACGACCATCTGGAAATGTGCCTCTGAAAGCTACGGCATTGTGGCGTTGAATGCAGATGGAGAGACGTTGGAAGAGGAAATTGGTTTCACGTCGATCTCCGTTATAATAATAATAATAATGTTACATGGAATGTGCATTGTGCTAATCAGTTAGCTAGCTGCTTAGCTACTTACATGTAGGTAACTACACGAACGAAGCTAATATTAATTAGAATTAGATGGGCTGAAATTACATACCCAGAATTGGAATTAGCAACAATTTGATTGCTAATCAATACTATTTATCATTATAGTCATTAAACTGAGCAATTACGCAATTAATTAGATTCTATAGGCCCTAATTGGTTGCCAGCTGGTAAATAAAGAGATAAAGGGACCTACATGCATATTCTCTGATATTTTAGCACTGAACATCACTTAAACTGCTAAAGTAAGCCTAGGATTATTAGAGAAACCGGATCGAATGCATATAATAGCCTATGCAATCAAATTGACGCTAAATGCCATAGGCTTAATTAGGCCAAGGCAGTTCTACATGGCAAGCAACGTGTTTAATCAAAACCATGGTTTTCGGTGATATAACTGTAATAACATATTATATGGGTTCCTTCGTTCTACAACTGATAGGCTTCAATTTATTAGGCTATTATTTATGACCACATCTCGAAGTCCACAATTAAGCTTATCATTGCACGATTCAACTGCATGCTAAAGTCAGCTAAATGCGTGACAGTCACGAGAAGACACTTTAGGGCGGTAAAAACAACCTTAGTCTGCCACTCATTGCTCTTAAACTACGAAAACACAACATGGCCGATTGTAGATACAACCATTCACGATTTGCTATTAAGTAAACGCCGAAAACGACTCAGTCGTAGAAAGACAGTCAGCAGATCACAACAGCATCCGAAGATGTAGGCGTACATACAGGGTGAGCCAAGAAAAAAATGATAGTCTTAAGTATTTTGTCAATATTTTCGTTACAAGTGGGAATATTTAAATAAAATTTTACAGGCTGAAATGCAATTCATATTTACGTATAACTACCGAATTTCATCAAAATATTTCAAACAGAATAAAAGTTATTCAACTTTTAGTGACGTCACCCACTTTTGGCATGTCTTCTTTAAATCTTATAGGCCTACTTAGATTCCGAACGGTTTTGCCTAAAGCGTGCGCTTGATTCGGCAAAACGGATAAGATCTGCGCAGCATTACTTGTGCTTCAGTCTTTCGAGGCTGTATCCGCATAATAATATATAGACCTACGACTATTATTTTCCCCCCGCATGCATTGAAAAAGGATTATGGATTTTCTCTCATGTTACTCTTATCGAAACGAGCCATGGACCCGCCTATTGATATATTTCGCTTGTTAGAACCTATTCTAGTCTGGTAAACGCTATACCTATAGCTCTGTTCTGCAACATAATATAATATATATATATCTGTTTCGCAGCATATTAGGCCTAGTATTATGCAATAAATATAATGTACTAAATTGTAGCTATATAAGATGTCACAACGTATCGTTAGATTTTTATGGCATCAATCGTCGCTCGCTTCAAGTGAAATTGTTGTCAAGACAACTAATGGAGAATCACGATCGAAACGGATATAAAATTATATATATGTTTTATTTATATATATAACGCTATATGCTATATAATATTATATATTATAGTACAACGTGCAGATGGTGTTTAATTTAAGGTTGAGACTTGCCAGCAACAAATGAGTGGAGTGAGTGGAGTGAGTGGAGTGAGTGGAGTGAGTGGAGTGAGTGGAGTGAGTGGAGTGAGTAGAGTGAGTGGAGTAGGCCTATGTTTCGGGAACGTATCCTCAAAGAAACACCGATGTATAGTATTCTAACACATTACATTGTGTCTTTAGCACAATGATTGTCACTTTAAAAATGGACTTGCAAACAAACTACTGATTAGTATAGCATGTTAATTTTTAATTAAGATTGTTACGATTAATGCTGCCAACGGTACAACATGTTCATGTACTTGGGTGGCTCATATATTAGCGGGACCCATACGGTTCATTTTGTGTTCTCCCGTTGTTGCCCGTTGGGAAATTTATTTGTCTGTACAATCTAGTTTGTATGTGTTTGGCAATCAATAAAGTGACTACTACTAGGCCTGTAATTGTTACTTACGTGTAGGAACAGCAAATATCGACGTTGCCCAATGGCAGTAAGTTTCTATAGAGACCAGAATACATCTGCTTGACCATCAGCAGACATTACAGGGTGGATTTATGGCTGATTATCCTAATCCATGACCCATGTAGGCCTACAGCTGATTAAACGTTGGTCTAAACCTGTGGATGAAGGATGAGTTTGACTGCGATAAACGAAGCAGGAGAAGGAATTAAGAGGGCAACGAACGTCAATTTATTCAGATTCTTTATGCATATACAGACAGTCTATTACTAAATGCACGAACGAGCAGGACTAATGAGCAAGCTCTACAGAAAGCCAGAAGATAACAGAGCCAGGTTTTAACCTATATATCGGAGGAATAAAATAATGTGCTTAGCGTTTTTGATAAACACGCGGTTATCTGATCCGATTTGGTAAAGAAAACAGCTTTACTTAAACTTTATTCTCTTTATAACATACTTAACGATAGACGGCAGCGTATACAGCTCATATATATATATTATTACACAAGAGAGGCTCTTGAAAGTTAATCTGTTCATGGAGAGTTTTTTGCGAATTTTTGTCAGTATACAAACAACGTTCTTAAAGACTGCAATCTAGCTATAGATGGTAGAGTGTAGGCCTATATAGACGGTAAAATTGGATGTAATTAATAAATGTCGTCTTGGGTGAAGTAGTACTTGAATGCTTTTGCCTACTCAACAACATTATTTAGCAGGACTGGTGTTATTTGTTTATAAGGCGCGCAAACGATAGCACGCGATATTTTTTAGTGGCACTTTGATTCTCAGTCGCCAACGAGTAATTCTCTTTTTGCTGCTTTCTATCTTCCTTTCTACCTCTACCTTCATCTATCCATCCATCTCTCTCTGTTTGTCTCTGTATATCTGTGTCACTGTCTGTCTGTCTCTTTCTCTCGCTCTCTCTCTCTTTCTCTCACTCGCACACACTCTTACTCATATACTTGATGGTATCTCTCAACCCTCTACCTGTTGAGGGCAGCCACCCTGCCTGGTCATGAGTCATAATATTGTATCCTACTTTACTGTATTCGGTATCTTTTTATCTGCCTAATATATATAAATACATATTCTGAGTATAGTAGACTTGAAAAGGCGGTATAGAAATGTATGAGTACATAAAATAGTAAAATAATACACTGATAATTATTGACTTAAAAATGAGCGGGATCGTAACAAAACGAGCGCTATGCAAAAGACTGTGTATTCGCATTTAGAGGTATTTTTTTAAAACTAAGATGGTTTGCCGCTTGGTCGTTTTAAGAGAACCACTATTTATTCTCAAGTTACTTTATCGGACAACCACTGACTTTTGCTTGTCGTAGATAACCTACATTTACATGTTTCTGAGTAGGGATCTTGAAGGGGCGCTATACAAATTGCGATTGCAATTGATCTGGCTCGACGCAGAATAAGTTTGTGTCCTTGGCAGCTGTGCTTTTGAGGTTTGGGGATTACGATTGCAATTACGAAGTTGTGTAAAGCTTGAGTCTTAAGCGCTAGAAGTGATGAGTTTTTGATCTGTTAGTTTCGTTAGGAATCCTCCGTGATCGTTGCTGGTCTTTGAAGACGCTCTTCAGCTGTGCCTCTGATCCTTGTAAACAGAGCGCAGAGATGGTTCTATTTGACTGTCAGTCTGTCACTCATCAGAAGTATAGGCTAAAACTAAAAGGCTTGAGGTTCTTCCATTTCACAGGTCCTGGGTTGGGAGTGCTTCTGTGCATTGTCAAGTAAGGGGCGCTATACAAATTAGTAGATTCATTGCCATCATTGGTGGTTGATCGACTGTAATATGCCAGACGTTACAAAATCGGATTTTGGTCAACTTTTAATCCTTATTACTATTATTTGTGAAACCACTGTTACCACTATTGGTAATAATAGGCCTACCTCTAATTCTAGTTATTTATTTTATTTATTGACATACATGTATTTATATACAACGGACAGGAAGCCAGTGTAGCTGTGTCAAAGATGGAGGGGTAATCTTTATAGCACCAATAGTCCAAAACATCCCACCAGACGAAGGGTCGAGCAGGGTGATTGACCTAATCGCTGCTGATTCATGACTGTGTTTTAGTTTACAAGTCTGGTGCAATAAACAATAATTAGTTGAATTATTGATTGTTCATTCACCTGTTCGTTTTGAGTCTTAGCTACAACATAACAAATGGTTTTAGAACAACTATTTGATATTATCATGATATTATGATGATCGCGTGTTTCGTATTAACTATTACTTTAGGTTTGCAACTCTCTGCGTGTGAAGAACTACCAGCTGAAGACAGAAGAAGCACAGAAACTCAGCGACACACTTAAGGGCACGCACATATCCGCATGCAAACACGCACGCGGGCAATACACAGTACACCGACATAACCCATCCACATCTTAACACGCACACTTATCTCTACACACATCAACAGACACATATACACACCTACACATATCTACAAAATAAACACCTATACAAACATACACACATACATAATTACATTCATACATCGAGCACCTCAGTTGAAATTACTCTATACTCTAAGAGGTGCTTACGTAATTGAAGCTTATACAATTACACAGACACATTGAGTACACATTACGCATATTATAATTATAGGCCTACGTAAACAGCGACACTCACACGCAACAGAAGAGTGTTCCCTTACGATGCCTTCAACGGAAGATGCCACTGCGGCCTTTCCATCAATCACATCCTCCTCCTCCTCTTCCTCATCCGGCGTTGAGGAGGAGGAGGACACGCCTCCGTGCGCAGCCTTCGCCTTCACGCTATCCTTCGTCGTGGTCGGCTGCACGTGCGCCTTCGGTTTCGTCGGGAACTCACTGGCCGTCGCCACCCTCTGCAAGGACCACAGCCTCCAGAAGTCGGTCACCACCTTCCTCCTCAGCGTCCTCGCCCTAGCAGATGTCCTCTTCATACTCCCCGTCATCGTCGTCATCATGATCCCTTCCTACTGCGCCTACTACCGGTCCCTCTGCGCCGACCCAGTGCTCCGAGCCCTGCCCTACATCCAACAGTACGGCTGGGCGGCTGCCAGCACGACGCATATGATAACCGTGTATCTGACGGTCCTCGTCGCCCTACACAGGTGGGCAGAGCATATTTTAGGAGAATTTTACCACTCCAGTCAGATCATCCTCGTCATGTCATCTGCATAAAAGTTGATGATCTTGTTCAGTGATTCTCTTGCTTCTATAATTATTATTAAAAAATATAGCAAACATCACCTCTAGTCACTACTGTGCATAGATTTCAGGCATCCGGCATTCTTACTTACTTACTTACTTATCACTGCACAGCCATTTTTTTTTATTCCTCATTGGACATTTTGTGCTTCGCTAGTAGAATTAGAATTAGCTACTGCTCTAATTAATTCGCTGCACATTCGAAGCAAGCCCTGCTATTTTACAACACTGCACATTCCGTCTCTTACATTGCAAAATTGAATACACAACTGTACAAATAGCATCAACTGCACACCAAAATAGATTGTTCCAGATCGTCTATAAATAACGGGGCGTGGTTGTGTAGTGGTGAAGGCCGCCGCCTTGCAATCGAAGTACGAATCCCACCAACCACGCAGGGACCATTAGCAACTCCGACACACCTTGGAGCTGTAGTCGGGACCGCCTCTGAAAAGTTTTGGACTGTAATAGGCGGTATAGAAATACACACATACATGTATAAAACAATTATGTTCTGCAGGTACGTGTACGTGTGCAGACCATCGGACGACGGCAGGTACTCTGGTCACCGACATGCACAGATCCACGTCGCTCTCGTCGTCCTATTCGCGTTCATCTACAACCTCCCAAGGATCTTCGAGTACAGGATCATTCCGCTCAATCCGCGGAACAACCAAACGGAGCACATCGGACACGTCTGGAAGGTTCCCGCAGCTGGAGGGAACGAAACGGCGTCCTGTTGGAAGGAGATGGTCTTCACCGAAGTTGGAGGTTCTGTCTGGTTCCAGATCGTCTATAAGAACGTCTGCTTCTACCTCTTCATGTATCTCATTCCACTTGCCCTACTCGTGGTCGTCAGTATCCGCCTCCTACAGGCGTTGCGCCGCCGTAAGAAGAATCCGCCCACCGCAGCAGCAGCAGCTGCGCCCCGGTCTCCGATCAACTGCAAACAGCAGAAGCGCGACGATAACGTTACCGTCGTTCTCGTCATAGTTATCGTCCTGTTTATCGTCTGCCAGACGCCGACGGTCGTCCAGCGTCTCGCCCTCGCCCTGTCGGGGACCGACGGCCTGGCCTGCGGACATCCCTACTACTACATCGAACGGTCGGCGGACTACCTGGCTGTGCTGAACACCTGTCTCAATTTCATCGTCTACGTTATGTTTGCGAGGAGCTTCCGACACATCCTACTGACGGAGGTCTTAAGACTGAGGGCCAGTCATGGTCTCAACGGTAACACGAACGCAGAATTCTGCAGCGAGATGGACGAGAGCTATCGTCTCAGTTCGGCAAATACCAAGGATCCGGCTGCGATAGCTTCGGAACCGAGCGTGGAACCGATTCCTATAGACGGCGAACAAGGAATTGTGCAGGAACAGGAAGAACATGCGTAATCGTATCCAAGGCTGTAGACAGAAGGTTGTTGTTTTGGGTGTTTAAACATCCCTCCAGAAATTTAATTTTTTGGTGTGGAAACGTTGCAAAATACGAGTTTTGGGGTGATAAAACACCCCCAAAACAAGACATTGTAAAATGGAGGAGGAAATGGAAACACTCGTGCTTAGTGAATAGGTTGCGAATATGAGTAATGACTAAGAAAAAGTCATCAGTATTTCTGGATGTCGACGTCGTGTAAACACCACCGAAACAAAATCCTGGCTACGGCTTTGATCGTATCGTAAGTTACGATTCGTAACTAAAAATTGATACTCTAATATATCAACTGGAGCCTCTTGTAAGGTGTGCAATTCAGGAGCGCTCCCAGCGGCGAAAAGGGATTGGTCTTGAGAAGAGGTAGGGAGGATGCTAGACGGACAGAAGGAATTTTGGAGCGAATAACGGGATAAAGTGCATTCCATAAAATGGGACCAATAGAGGCAAGAGTAAGAGTGATCCTGTTCGGGGAACACTAGGCCTATAGTATTTGATTTCGTGTGAATATAATATAGGATATAATATTATTGTTGTTGGTATCGTATCTAAACATTTATATAGCGCCTCTCGTAGGGTCAATCGTTCAGAAGCGCTTCCAGTGCGCAAGGCGGCGCGAAAATAGAATGGTCTTGAGATGAGATAGGGAAGAGGATAGACTGTCAGAAAGAATATAGTATAGAATGAGCTCCCACTGAACAATGTTATGTCTGTTGCCTATTATAGGAGCAACAGCTATGGCTACTTTCCTTACACTCCGTAAGACGGAAATCTATTGTTTACATTGCCGTGGTTGAAATGGGAACGCCGCTCGGTGTAGGCTCAGAGACGTTACACTGTACAAATTCTCAAAATGAATAAATGAATGTTGTTTCCTGTTTTATTCTGAACGTCTGTTAATTAGGCTACTTGAGTGGAAGATGACGAACTGGTTTCGCATGTAGGCTACGCTGTAGGGGGCCTCCATGGTGCGATTTGACAAAAGGAAGAGAAAACTGCACTTAATCTATGCTTGTAGTTCTATCACAATCTCAGACCCGGCCCTCATTCCTTCGTTTTACCAGTTAAGGACAATAAAAACTTCATAAACAGGCTATTGTACGAAAATATCTATTAATGCCCTACTTCGGCTCCACGGCTGCTTCTCTCGCCATCGCATCTAGAATTGTGCCACGATCGGACTCCCTGAAACATTACCCCATTTATTTTGTGTAATCTCACTGCGGTTTGTCAGCTTGCTCAATTAAACGAAAATACAATACAATACAGTGTTCGTGGTTAAATAGACATTATTTCTTCTCGTACATTAATCTGACGAATAACCGGAAGCGAAGCTTAGACCTATTCTCTATTGCAGACGCATTTCTGTCAACGCTTCAGGCGATTTTCCCAACGTCGTCGTGGCTACACCAACGTATATAACTACGCGACAGCTTTCTCTTTGTAACCAATCGAGAGACGAACTAACCCTGGAACTGAATGTGTGTGACTCGTTACTCTTATGAGCCCAACAAGCCTCAGTCTACAATGAGCTCCCACTGGATAATGTTACGTTCTGTATAGTCTATAATTTTATAGTCGACAATGATACGTCGACTATAAAATTATAGACTAGGCCTACAGAACGTAATTGTTTTATGCAGATGACGGAACTTTCTCGCTAGTTTATGTTACGAAAGATGGAATTTCAGATGCCTGTGATTATCTTTGGCCACGCCCTCGATTGATACAAAACAGTAAACAAGCCATCTAGCCATTTCGTGGGAAATCAACAGCTGTCAAAACAGATGTTGACGAGAATGTTATAATAGGCGTCTAACATTAAACCCACCGTCATAACAACTCTTTCTAGGCCCCATAGTTAGATCTATTTATGGGAATACATAAATTGTAGCACATACATATACACTTTTCACTAAAGATCAGTAATGGTAAAAAGTCAAGGTAGTCATAATTCCTATCAGGTTGCCAGTCTCTCCATTCCTTCGCCCACCCATCCATCCATTCCTCAAATAATTAAATCTATATATCCATCAATCTATCTAAGTAATTAACTATCCATAATTATATTTATTGTCCCCATGTCTCAGGAATCCCCTCTACACCCATTGACTCACATATCAATTAAATCCACCCATTCTTCTAGTCATCCAACCACCCATACACCGACAATCATAATCCAACCAACACCCCCCAACCCAACAATAATCATTCATCCACCAGTCCAAGCAACCACTTTACTCTCTGATCAACCACCCTGCTCATTGATCCAACCGTTCACTCACCCGTTCTCCAAACCATGCATACCCATTCACATAATTTATCCCATCACCTATCTATAGCATCACAAAATCCCATTGTCTGCTCTTATCATGAGTTATGAGACAGAGATAGGACGTCTATCGCAAGGTCGTTAAGCGCGCAGTGATTTTATTATTCCGCGGAGTCTCGTATTAGTCCTACGCGCTGGGCATTGTGGGCAATCGGACGAATGCAGTCAGCCATCGCTGAAGGATGCATACGAAGGCTTCATCGCTGTAATTGACTCATCTGCAGACGCTGACTAACTGGGTCAGGTCCTGACCCCACTGTGACCCGACTGTTGATGAAGGCTGGGAGTTTGGCTAAAACAAAATTGTGCTTAGACCTAATACAAATAACAGCGAGGTCTATACACAAAAATATATTACGTAGGGCCTATCATTTTTGTAGTATACAGTTTGAAGACATGGCATTGGTTAAAAGTGTAATCTTGTATAGACTACGCCAAAAGCTATAATTATGCCTTCCTTAGAGTCTTGTCTCTCTTCTTTCTCTTCCGTCAGGCTTTACGCTGACGATGAGGCATCTTTTTGGCGCTTCTTGGTCTATTAATATACCGGGTGTTAACCAATCCTCTTCCGGCAGGGTAAGGAAGCCGGTGCATCTATTCAATGTCGTCTTTCGCCCTTAGGTTTCCCTACAACACCCGCCTTCCACATCCATAACCAGCACTTTCCGGGTTCCTTGAGGCTTATAATTTTAACTCAAAATTATACAAGCATTCAAGAGAACATTCATTCTTCAACATTCCTGATCGCGTGGCTCAGTCCCTTATCTTGCCCATGATTGACGTGATCCTCTAAAGACGTCTTGAGCTTTCCTCAGAATAATGTTTACGCTTCTTGACATGCAGGCACTCACGCTAGACACTAGTCTCTGTTGAATGACAATCGTCTGCTGCTATTTACTTTCCTATTAATTTTGTATTTAATTGCAAAACAGTATAAATCTGACATTAGAAATCACACAATAAATTATTATTTTCTCCTTGATATACACTGTATAGAGAATGCTTACATGTAGCGTGAGAAAAATAATATCCTGTAACTAATTAGCACTTTATTATTATATAGTATAAAACTTAAACTGATGAGGTCCTTCAAAATAGTTACACACTGAATATAATCAATATCCTTATTTTATATAATAATAATAACAGAATAATTATATATTTATAATTGTTGCATATAAATGTAATTGTTGTAGCTGAGCTGTGCAAATAACAGAGCATGTAAAGAGAACTTGGTAAATTTCATCACGTTGGTCGTCTTGACAACCACTCGATATCAAAGATGCTGTGAGAGTGACTGAGGAAGACAGCAGTCGTCCATGCAATGACAGTTTTGCTCTTCAACGTCCTTCATGTTTGTTCAGTGACAGCAGCCCTCTAACTGTGAAAACTCATTACATTTGCCGATGAGCATCCGTAGGCGGCTGCACGTTGGGGCAATGGGGAACTTGGCCCCTGCAGTGTTGCTCATTATTAGGAAGCGTTTGTACTCTGTACAGTGTACATACAGGCAACAATTTAGGTACATTTTTTTAGCTTTTGATAGTTAAAATTTTACCCTGCAGTCTTTGATTTTTGCAATAGTTGGCCCTTACCTTTGGAATATGGATGTCCTCCTGCAGAATAATAATATCAGAATAATTATATATTTATAATTGTTGCATATAAATATAATTGAAACTTATGTACTCTGTAACTTGCTGCGATTGACATCTTTTTTTGTTAATAAACGAATATATAGTGCTTCGTTCTAAAGAGATTATGCAATTAAGATATGGCATTATGTTTTACTGGGAGATACGCATTAATAGTCTATAAATACAACACAATTATCATACAATACAGATGCAATACAATGACACTTCGGCTGCTTTCAAATACAACAGCGCATCTTTAAATAAAAGCAGATCATCAGCAAACCAGCATGACACTGATTACTTAAAGGCTCGGTGCAGCTACTATATGGTTTGGGTCTATGGGTGTATACAGGGGTGGGGCTTACGGGTTCAAACCCCCAACAGGAATTCTGTTGACTATTTCTAAGAGATAAATTACAGACTTATGCTTGGATGAAATTTTTGAAATGTTCCGACTACATTCAATGAGGAACCCCCGCTCCCGAAACGTATTCACGTACTATATGGTCTCTGATTAGTTCGTCATATTTGTTTTCTTCATTGTCAATTGCAAAGGAAGGGTTCATGTCGACCCGTAATGGCCAAGGCAACAGGGAGTATACACAGATGACAAGCGCACATGAAACGAAGCTTGTTGACCAGCTTAATCAGACACCCATCAGTTGCACCTGCAACTCTTTGTGCACATAATCAACTGACCATTTATTATGCGCTTTGATATGCACTAGGCACGTGATGCCTCATGAATTATTCAATGGCGACGCCTTTCAGTGGCCTCCACAATCCATAAAGAAACCCATTATTTTATTATTTTGCTACAGAAGTTATTTGTAAAGAAGAATTCCATCAACCGAGAGCTCATTCGAAATAGACTAATGTAAATCTATGGAAACTTATAGGTCTAATGGTTGTTTTGAAAGGTACTTGAAAGACGTTGTTCTAAGCCATTTTGTACGGCTATAGGCCTAACTCCGCATGAAATTTAGAGTAAAGTGGCCCGTGGAAAGGTAAGAAATTGTGCAATGTATTCAAATCAAATTTTAGAACAGTATAATCCGCGGCTGTCTCCCAATACTGTTGCTTGTCGAAAAGTAATCCCTAAGACATATTAACGACAGGCTACATTATTCCAAATCAAGTCGAATGTACATGTATCTATCTTTAACTGCACAAAACTGGTTTTGCATCCGCGCAAATTAACGTAAGAGCCGCTTTAAAAAAAACATAATTTTATACTGCCGTGTAGGTAAATCTAAGTAGTAGCCTACTTATCTTTTGTGCAGAACTGCAAACAAAGAAGGATTACGAGACATCGTCGATACATGGTATAATGGTATAAAGAAATACAACATTAGGTAAATTATAGGTAAAGTATAAATTTAACATTAGTCTATAAGCACATAATTGTTTTGGCCCAAGACACCATTTGTCTTTTCTGGACCTAGAGGATACATGAATAGGCAAGAAAAAGTAAACACAGACGAGACCGTTAGGCGATGCAGCTATAGAAAGAAAAATAATATGAAACAAATAAGACGAGTTTGTTAATGAAGTCTAGCTAAGTAGGCTAAGACAGCTAAATTCGCAAATAGAATTATAAATCACCAGTCAGTTGAGGTATTTAGAGAGCTTCTATTAAAAACTGATTTTCACTAGTCTTAGAGCTTGCTAAAGGAAATGATCCAAACCCAGCATATGATGTGTATCTTAATAAGATCATCACCGCTTATGATAAAGCATTCCCACTGGTACAGTCTAATAGGAAAAAGAAAGGGAAATTTAAGAATCCATGGATGACAAAAGGATTACTAAAATCATGCAACAAGAAAAACAAGCTTTATCACCTATATATTAAAAATCCAACAGAAATCAACAAGTCAAAATTCGTACAGTATAGAAATAAGTTTAAAGTTATTAAAAACAAAATGATAAAAAATTATTATGCCTCAGAGTTCACTAAATATAACAAAGATATTAAAAAAACCTGGAGCATTATCAAATCACTAGTTGGCAACAAAGCCCCAGATACCAAAATACATTCATTAATGGTAAAGGGATCATCCATAACGGACAACACTACTATGGCGCAAAGCTTTAATGACTATTTTATAGGGATAGCGCAAAACCTTTCTGCTAAAATCCCTACAACCAATAAATCTTTTATGGACTTCTTGAAACCCCCACAGCTGAACTCTTTTGTGGCCAATCCAACAACACCCCAAGAAATATTAGAGTTGAACTCAACTCTAAAACCAACTCACAGCCAGGGCCCTGACCACCTAGATCCTTGCATTATCAGCCCTAATCTCTCATTGATTGTTACTCCCCTAGCAGAAATAATTAACTGCTCCCTAGCAACAGGTATTGTACCTGATGCTATGAAATTATCCACGGTTACTCCAATCTTTAAGCAGGGGGAAACATCAGATCCTACGAACTATAGGCCTATATCTATACTACCGATCTTTGCAAAACTACTGGAGAAAGTTATGTATAAGAGATTAAATAACTATATTACTAAGAGAAACATCCTATATGCTTCTCAGCATGGATTTAGATCTGGACACTCAACATTAATGTCTGTCTTGAATATCCAAGATAAAATAACTCAAGCCATAGATAACAA